>JACERR010000413.1:25000-27891 GCA_016760335.1 Gastrodia elata | reverse complement strand
AACCACATAAATATAACACATGCACACGCTCATATATATATATATATATATATATATATATCTAACACGGTGTGTGTCTATGTATTTATATGAATATACGATTGTAAGTATACCCATTGCACACACACATACACATACTAAAATATACTTATCTCTATGTGTGTATGTGTGTGTGCCTATATAGACATGCACACACACACAGATAGAGATATGTATATATGAGTGTATGTTAATATGTATGTATATATATATATATATATAGACACACACAAATATACGATTGTGAGTATGTACATGTATACACATATATTTATATATAATTATGAGTATGTATATATAGGGACACATATTTATATATGGTTGTGAGTGTGTGTGTGTGTGTGAGTGTCTATATAGTTATATAGGCACACACATAGAGATTAGTTTTTTTATATACTAATTTACACAATATATATTTATATATACATGCTCACATATATAGACCCCCACAAACACACGCACACTTATATATACTAATCTCTATACGTGTGTATGTGTGTGTATATATATGTGAGTATGTATATATATATATTTATATAGGCACACACAAAGAGATTAGTTTTATATACTAATATACACAATATATATTATTTATATATATATATATATATATATATATATATATATAATATATATTGTGTATATTAGTATATAAAACTAATCTCTTTGTGTGTGCCTATATATATATATATATATTTATATACTAATCTGTATATTTGTATGTGTGTTTGGGTATACATACTCACAATAGTATATATATATATATATATATAAAGAGACACACACTCATTAATATAATATCTGTGTATGTGTGTGTCTATATATATATGTGTGTTTGTGTGTTGGGCTAACATATATATATGTGTATGTGTGTGTGTCTATATATTTATATACGGTTGTGAGTATGTATACAGACTTATATACTTGACACACACATACATATATATATATATTTATATACAGTTGTTATATACTTAAGATACACAAGTACACATATGTGTATACATGTATGTTTGTGTGTGAGTGTGTATGTGTTGGGAATATGTGTGTGTGAGTCTGTAAACCCAACACAAACACAAACACACACACACACTCACACACACTCATAACTATAGACACACACATAGAGAATACACACACACACACACTCATAAATACTAATCTCGATGTGTTATATACATGTATAGGCACACACACACACGTATGTGTAATATGACATACACAAACATATAGAATATATACTAATGTATACTGAACTCACACACACACATAAAGAGATTAGTATATTATCTATGTGTGTGTGTGTGTTGGGTATACATACTCACAACTGTATATAAATATATAGATACACTGTGTGTGTGTGTGTGTGTGTTATGTATGTGTGTGTGTGTGTGTGTGTTATGTATGTGTGTGTGTGTGTGAGTGAGTGCGTGTGTGCATGCAAACACTGATATATACTTATCTCCATATGTGTGTGTTTCATTTATACCTAACACACACACACACACACAAACACAACCATATATATAGTTGTAAGTTTGTATATCCAACACACACAGATCTATACTCATAGCCATATACACACACAATCTATATGAGCACACACACATATATGTGTGTGTGTGTGTGTGCGAGTATATACACTTATACATATATATATATATATATATATATATATATATATATATATATATATATATATATATATATATCTGTGTGTGTGTGTAACACACACACACAAACTCATATATATGTTTATCTCTATGCGTGTCTATACAACATACAAGTATATAACATATGTGTGTGTTTGTGTGTGTGTGTGTCAGTTGTGAGTATGTATACCCAATAAACACACACATAATATGTGTTGGTTATACATATATATATATATATATATATATATGTGTGTGTGTGTGTGTGTGTATGTGTGTGTGTGTGTGTGTATGTGTGCATGTGTGTGTGTGTGTGTCACATATGGTTGTAAGTATATATATATATATATATATATATATATATATATTAAGCTCCATGTGTATATACACATAGAGATAAGTATAAGTATAATATATATAGGTGTGTCTATATATTTATATACGGTACACACAAAGAGATTAGTATATATGAGTGTGTGTGTGTGTGTGTATATATATGAGAATATATAGACAAACACATGTATATGTTATCACACACACACAAATATATATATATATACACACATATAGAGATTAGTATATATAAGTCTGTATGTGTGTGTGTCTGTAACAAATACATAGATACACACACACACAAATATATATATATATACCCAACACATATGAAGATAAGTATAAGTATACATATTTATATATAGACTCACAACACACATGTATAATATATAAATATATAGATACACACACACATATAGATTAGTGTATATGAGTGAGTGTGTGCATGTGTGTGTGTGTGTTGGGTATACATACTCACAACACACACACACACACTCATATATATTAATCTATATGTGTGCGTGTGTGAGTATGGATATGTATATTTTAATATATGTATGTTTTATATGTGTGTGTGTGTTGAGTATATATACACACACACACACACACTCATATATACTCATGTATATATACAGTTGTGACTGTGTCTATGTGTATGTATATATAAAGACACACGCACGTACGTGTTATATACATGTACATATCCATATATATAAACATATAGACACACACACATGTATATGTTATGTTATATATAGACACACACATATATAAAAATACATAGACGGCACACTCTTATCAAATGTATGAGTGTGTCTGTGTGTCTGTGTGTTTATGTGTGTCTATGTCTATATATATATATATATA
>JACERR010000413.1:7500-20000 GCA_016760335.1 Gastrodia elata | reverse complement strand
TAATATATTTATATATACGGTGTGTGTGTAAGTATATATATCATGTGTTTATATTGATACAAATCATATAGATTTATATACATAGATATATATAAATATTTAGACACACGCATAGAGATTAGTATAAATGAGTCTGTGTATGTGTGTATATATCTTTGCATTGGGTATACATACTCACAATCATATATAAATATATAGATATACACAAATACACATATATAAAGATTAGTATATATGAGTGAGCATATAGATGGGTGTGTGTTTGTGTGTGTGTTGAGTATACATAGTCATAGTTGTATATAAATATATAAATACACACGCACACACAGATTAATATATATATATGTGTGTGTATGTCTATATATTTATATACGGTTGTGAGTATATATACCCAACACACACACACATACAAATTAATCTGTATGAGTGACACATATAGGCACATGTAGACACACACTCATATATATGGTTGTGAGTATATATAAACACACACACACACACACACACATGTGTGTGTGTGTCTGTCTATGTGTATAGATATATATATATATATATATATTGTGTGTGTATCTGTCTGCATGTATGTAAGGACACACACACATACACATAGAGATAAGTACAAGCATATATTTAAATAAAGTTGTATGTAAGCCCAACATACACACAAGTAGAGATGAGTATATATATATACTCACATAAAGATATATAGAGATATGGTTCTGAGAATGCATATACAAATAGATAAACTTATGTATACTTATCTCCATGTGTGTGTGTCTATATTTGTGAGTGTCTATATATATATATATATATATATATATATATATATATATATATGGTTATGAATACACAGACACACATAGATATACCCAAAATTGTATATTTGAGTGTGTTGGGTGCACATACTTAGGTGTGTATGTGTGTGTGATTATGTGTGTGTGTGTGTGTGACTATATATATATGGATGTATATATATATATATATATATATATATATATATATATATATATATCTGTGTGAGTATATATATATACTCATACGTATACAAATATATTATGTGTGTCTGTGTGTGTATGTGTGTGTGTAGACACAGACAGACTCATATATACTAGTCTCTATGTGTGTGTTTATGTGTATGTATGCTTATATATTTATATATAGTCATGAGTATGTATACCCAATACACACACACACACATAAATATTAGTATATATATACAGACACACACACACACACACACATAAATAAACACATACATAAAGAGATTAGTAAATATAAGTGTGTGTGTGTTTACCCAACACACACACACATGTGAGTAGGTATACCAAATGTTTGTGTGTGTGTGTCTATTTATTTATATACAGTTATAAGTATGTATATGCAACACACACACACACACATATCTGAGTGTTTGTATGTGTGTATGTTTGTGTGTGTGTAGTGTGTCTATATACTTATATATGATTGTGAGTATGTATACCTAACACACACAAATACATACACACACACACACTCATTTATACAAATCTCTATATGTGTGTTTGTGTGTGTTGCATATATATACTCACAACCACATAATATATATATATATATATATATATATATATATATATATATATATATATATATGTGGTGTGATATATATATTTATATACATGTACACACAGACACCTACCCACACACACACACACACACACAAATATGTATATATATATATATATACAGTGTGTGTGTCTATATATTTAATTACAATTGTAAGTATATATATTTATAGACACACTCACATAGAGTTGTGTGTATGTGTGCATGTGTGTATGTGTGTTGGGTATACATACTCACAACCGAATAATTTATATAGACACACACACAAACAATATATATGAGCGTGTGTGTTATGTGTGTGTGCGTGTGGGTATAAATGTGTGTATATATATATGAGTGTAATCACCATGTGTGTATGTGTGTAGGCACACACAGACACAAATACACACAAATCTTATATATTTATATTTAGTTGTGAGTATGTATACCCAACACACACACACAACTACACAAATATAACATATACACACACTCATAAATAAATATATATATATATATAGCCACTCATAACCGTATACATAAATATATATTATTTATATATATGTTGTGTGTGTGTCTATGTAATTATATATGATTGTGAGTATATATATATATATATATATATAGACACATACACATAGATATATATATTTATAAGTAGAGAACACATACATGTGTGTGTCTATATATTTATATATACACATACTCATATATACTTATCTCTATTTGTGTGTGTGTGTCTGTCCCACAATCTCAATGTATGTATGTGTATATGTGTGTGTGTACATTTATATACAGTTGAGAGTATGTATACCCAACATACACATATGTGTGTGTGTGTGTGTTCGATATACATACTCACACATATGTATACATACACACACATACACACACTTTTATATATATATATATATATATATTTATATACAGTTGTGAATATGTATACCCAAGTATATACATACATATCAACACACTCATATAAACTCATCTCTATTTCTGTGTGTGGGTGTGTCTATATTGGCACACACACACACACATAAATAAGTATATATGAGTGTGTGTGTGCAATGGGTATACATACTCACAATTGTATATCCATATATATATACATATATACACACACACACACACAGATTCATATAAGCCAATTTCAATGTGCGTGTGTTTGTGTGTGTGTGTGTGTGTATGTCTATATATATATATGAATATACGGTTGTGAGTATGTATACCCATTGCTCACACACACACACAAATATATATTTATCTCTATGTGTGTGTGTGTGTGTGCCTATGCACGCACGCACACACACATAGAGATATGTATATATGAGTGTGTGTTAATATGTATGTATGTATATATATATATATATATATATATATATATATATATATGTATAGACACACACAAATACATAGTTGTGAGTATGAATATATATAGACACTAATTTATATATGGTTGTGAGTATGTATATCCAATCGTATGCATTTGTATATACAAATATGTGTCTATATATACACACACACACACACGTGTGTGTCTATATATATATATATATATATATATATATATATATATATATATATATTTGTGTGTGTGTGTGTATATATATGTATATATATATATGTATATATAAGCTGTGTATGTGTATATATAGTTGTGTCTATATAGACATATATATATATATATAAAAATACATATGGTTGGGTATACATACATAATTATTTATAAATATATGTATGTATATTTATATACGGTTGTATGTATACCCAACATACATACACACACTCATATATTTATATAGTTGTAACTATGTATAGAGATTAGTATATCTGAGTGTGTATATATGTGTGTGTACATTGGGTATATATATCTGTGTGTGTGTGATAACACATATGTCTGTGTGTCTGTATATTTATATACGTGTGTTTGTGTGTGTTGGGTATATATACACTTGTCATTATATGTGTGCATGTATAGATATAACACATATGCGGGTGTGTCTATATATATATATATATATACTTTTACTTATCTATATATATATACATATAAATGCACACATAGAGATAAGTATATATAAGGGTGTGTCTGTGTATATCTATATATAAGCACATACAGACACACACACACTAATATATATATAGACAGACATAGACATACTCACAACTATATATAAATATATAAATAGACATATATACGGTTATGAGTATATATATATATATATATATATATAGGCACACACACACACACACATACACAGGCACCCATATATACTAATCTCTATATAGACCATATGCTAAATCTATATATTATCTATATGCATGTATGTAGACGCACACACACACACACACATAATCATATTTATGAGTGTGTGTGTGTGTGTCTATATATTTATATACGATTGTGAGAATGTAAATAGATATGTATACTTAATACACACATATATATATATTTATATAAGGTTGCTATATACTTAAGACACACAAATACATATATGTGTATACATGTATTTTTGTGTGTGTGTGTTTGTGTGTTTGTGAGTGTGTGTGTGTGTCGGGTATATATATGTGTGTGAGTCTGTATACCCAACACACACACACACACACACTTAGACATACTCATATATCTTAATGTGTGTGAGTGTGTGTGTGTGTATTTATCTGTGTGTGTGTCTATATATTTATATATACTAATCTCTATAAATGTGTGTGCGTGTGTGTTGGGTATACATATATATGTGTGAGTGTTTGTGTGTGTGCGTGTGTTGGGTATACATATATATGTGTGTGAGTGTGTGTGTGTGTGTGTGCAGTAACATATGAGTGTGTGTGTGTATGTATATTTATATTAGTGTACATATATGTCTATACATGTGTGTATACTTTTTTTTATTTTTATTTTTATACATGTGTGTGTATAGACATGTTGGGTATAGACATGGAGAATAGTATACATTTGTGTGCATATATATATATATATATATATATATATATATATATGTATGTATATATACATGTACTTATATATACATACTCATAATCGTATATATATAAGTTTATATGAGTATGTGTGTGTGTGTGTGCGCGTATAAGTGTTTGGTATAACATACTCACAACATAACATGTATATAACGCATACGTGTGTATAAATTTATATATGATTGTGAGTATATAAATATGTCTTACACACATACACACTCATCTCTATGTGTGTGTATATATATGGATCACACACATATATGTGTGTGTGTCTCACACATATATGAGCGTGTATCTCTATGCGTGTGTAAATATACTAATCTCTATGTGTGTGTATCTCACACATATATGAGTGTGACACACGCACACACGTATGTATATATAGACACACACACTCATATACCAAACACACACAAAGGGTGTATACACACAAACATATAACACATATAGATGAGTGTGTGCCTATAAATATATAGACACATGTCTTATATATTTATAGAATATATATCATACTCACACACACACACACACACACACACACACACATATATATATATATATATATATATATATATATATATATATATATATACCAACACATACACTCATATATACTAATCTTTATGGTGTGTGTGTGTGTGTGTGTGTGTCTGTATTCATTTGTGTGTGTGTGTGTGTTTATGAACATGTATGTGTCTCTACATAGAGATATATACATAATATCATATACCCAACACACACATCAACACACACACACTAATTTATACATGCTCTATGTATTTATCTATGTGTGTGTGATAATACATACTACGTGTGTGTGTCTACATACATATATATCTATATATGTATATATGATATATAGTTGTCAGTGTGCATACCCAACACACACAGACACATGTGTTATATATACACACACACGCACGCACACACACCACACATAGAGATTAGTATATATATATATATATATATATATATATATATATATATATATATGTGTGTGTGTGTGTGTGTGTGTATGTGTGTGTATGTGTGTGTGTGTATACTGTTGTGAGTATGTATACCCAACACATATACACACATACATAGAGATTAGTATATATAAGTGTGTATATTGTATGCATATATTTAGACACATACACACACACACACATAGAGATAAGTATATATGTGGGTATCATAACACATACATGTGTGTGTGTGTGTATGTGTGACACGTAAACACATATATGAGTGTGTGTATGTGTGTATGTCCCACACAAACACAAACACATAACACATGTATATAACATATGAGTATATGTACAGGTATACACAACTAGTGTGTGTGCTTGTGTATACGAGTATATATAAACACACGCATATGTGTTATATACAAAGAGTGTCTATGAGTGTCTTTATGTGTTCTGGATATACATACTCATAATCATAAATCTATATAGAGATATATACCTATTTGTGTGATGTATATACTCATATATACACACACACAAATAATATATATAGATACACCCACATATGTGTTATCACACACGCTCCTGTATATAACATAAGAGTATATATAAAGATTAGTATATATAAGTGTGTCACACACATATACATAAGTATATATGAGTGTGTGTGTGTGTGTGTGTTGGGTGTGTTTGTGTGTGTTTGTTTATGTATGTGTGTGTCTATATGTGTGTTAGGTGTGTGTGTGTATGTACTTATCTCTGTGTGTGTTGGGTGTGTGTATCTATGTATGTTGGGTATACATACTCTCATAAATATGATATGTATGTGTGTGTGTGTGTGGGTGTGTATGTGTTGTGTGTCTACATACATGCATACAGACATACATACTCACGTGTGTGTGTGTTGGGTACATATATATATATATATATATATATATATATATATATATATATATATATATATATATATATATATATATATGTGTGTGTGTGTGTATCTATGTGTGTTTGATAACAAATATGTGTGTGTTGGGTATATATACTCATACCCACACACACACATATGTGTTATCACACACACATAGATATGGATACACACATACTCATGTGTGAGTGTGTTGGGTACATATATATATATATATATATATATATATATATATATATATATATATATGTATCTATGTGTGTTTGATAACAAATATGTGTGTGTGTTGGGTATATATACTCATACCCACACACACACATATGTGTTATCACACACACATAGATATGGATACACACACACACACTTATAACATGAGTTGGGCATACATACTCATAACACACACACACACACACATATATATATGAGTACGTGTGTGTTTGAGTGATACTCACAACTATGTGTGTGTAGATATTATATGAGTGTGCATGCATGTGTGTAGTGTGTGTGTGTGCAGTTGTGTGGGTATATATAGGGTTGTCACACACACAAACCCACACACATAGAGACATATACAAACGCACGCGATGAATGTGTGTGTGTGTCGTGTGTGTGTCTCTCTCTCTCTCTCTCTCTCTCTATATATATATATATATATATATATATATATATATATATATATTACTCTCTATATATTTATATACTATCACACACACACATGTATGTATTTTTAAGTATGTGTATATCTCTAGCACACACACGTACACACACACAGTCATATATACTTATCTCCATGTGTGTGTGACACACACACATATTTTATATATATATATATATAGACACACACACACTCATATATCTCTGTGTGTGTGTGTGTGTGTGTCTGTGTGTGTATACTGATACAAACACGCACACACTGTACATGTATATAAGTGTGAGTATGTATACCCAACATAGATATATATAATCTCTATATATGTGTGTGTGTGTGAGTGTATGAGTGTGTGTATGTGTGAGTGTATGAGTGTGGGTGTGTCTCACAATGTATGCATTATATTGACACACACACACACTCACATACACTATTGTGTCTATATAACACATATGTTGTGAGTATGTATACACATCCATATGTGTGTGTGTGTATACTCAACACACACACATGTAC
This sequence comes from Gastrodia elata, assembly GCA_016760335.1. Taxonomy (NCBI): domain Eukaryota; kingdom Viridiplantae; phylum Streptophyta; class Magnoliopsida; order Asparagales; family Orchidaceae; genus Gastrodia; species Gastrodia elata. The sequence goes on along the minus strand of JACERR010000413.1, from coordinate 12,400 downwards.
AAATATTAAGACACACACACACACATAGAGATTAGTTATATACTTGGGTATACATACTCGCAATCATATATGTATACACACACACTCATATATGTATAATTTTACATGTATATATGAGTGTGAGTATGTGCACACACACACACATACACAAACACACACTTATATATACTTATTTCTGTGTGTGCGCATTGGATATGCACACACACACAAACGTAAGTATATATGAGTATGTGTGTGTGAGTGTGTGTGTGTGTATTTGTTAAAGACGCACACACGCACACATATACTAATTTCCATGTGTGTTTGTATATATATCTATACGAGTGTGATAACACATATGTGTGTCTATATATACTCATATATATACATACACATACACACACACTCATATATACTAATCTCTATGTGTGTGCCATATATAAATATATAGACACACCTATCTATATTGCACTTTACTTATCACTGTGTATATATTCATAAACATTAGTATATATATATATATATATATATATATATACTGATAATCGTATATGTCGTATATGCAACACACGCACACACACACATACATATATATATATATATATATATATATATATATATATATATTTATATATATATATGATTGTGTGTGTGTGTGTGTCTATACGGTTGTGTGTGTTTGTTGGGTATACATACTCAACTGTAATATAGACACACATTGTGTGCGTGTGTCTATATATATATATATGTCTATATATATATATATATATATATATATATATATATATATATATATATATATATATATATGGTTGTGTGTGTGTGTGTCTATACAGTTATGTGTGTTTATTGGGTTTACATACTCAAAATTGTAATACACGCACACATAACTGTATATATATAGACACACACACACACACACTCATATATACATACTCATATATATGCGTGTTGTGAGTATGTATACACATCCATATCTCCATGAGTGTGCGAGATTTGTATATATATATATGTGCGTGTGTGTGCGAGATTAGTATATATATACATATATATATATGTGTGTGTGTGGTGTGTGCGTGTGTGTGTGTGTGCTTATTTATGGGTTGGGCATACATACTCTCACACACCATATACCCAATACACACACACACACACCACACATACACTTATATTCACTAATCTTTATGTGTTTGTACACACAGATATATGTCTATATATACCAATCTCACACACTCATATATATATATATATATATGTGTGTGTGGTTGTGAGTATGTAAATCCAACACATGAGTGTGTGTGTGTGTTTGTGTGTGTATACGGTTATGACTGTATATAACCAACACACACATACAATCATATATACTTATATACACATGTGTGTGTTGGATATACATACTCAACTTCACGTATGTATTATCACACACACAAATATATATAGAGACACACACACATGTTATATACATGTATATGCACGTGCGTGTGTGTGTTAGGCATACATACTCACACATATAGCACAGCACACACTCACATACACACTCACATGTGTGTGTGTTTAAATGTGTGTGTGTATGTATTAGGTATACATACTTGGGTATATATATACACACTCATATATAAACACATACACACACACATAGATATAACATATGCACACACACATAGAGATTAGTGTATATGAGTGTGTGTGCGTGTGTGTGTGTGTATATGTGTGTATGTGTGTGTGTGTGTGATATAGGCACACATAGACAAAGAGATAAGTATGCATATATACCTCACACACATATGTGTCACACACACACTCATATATACTTATCTCTATATGTGTGTGTGTGTGCGTGATATAGGCACACACATTGACAAAGAGATAAGTACACATGTATACCTCACACACATATGTGTCACACACACACACACACACACACTCATATATACTTATTTCTATGTGTGTGTGTGTGTAATACACATGTGTGCGTGTTATATACATTTACACTTATCTAAATGTCTGTGTGTGCCTATATCACACACACACACACACTCATATATACTAATTTATATGTGCACATGTTTGTGTGTGTGTGTGATCCATATATATATATATATATATATATATATCCATATATATATATATATATATATATATATATATATATATATATATATATATATATATATACTCACACTCATATACCAAACACACAAACACATATACACACAAACACATATACATAGAAATTAGTATATATGAGTGTGTGTAACCGTGTATGAATATGTGTGTGTGTGTGTGTGATAAACATACACACACACATAGAGATAAATTGAGTATCCATACCCATAACACACTCATGTATATGTTGTGAGCGCATATACACATTCATTTCTATAGATATAAGTATATATAAGTGTGTGCATGTGTCACACTATATGAGTGTGTGTGTGTATGTGTGTGTGTGCGTGTTGTGGCATGTGTGTGTGTGTTACCCAATATGTGTGTGCGATATATATGAGACACAGAGACACACACACACGCATAAAAATTAGTATACATACACCCAATCCATATACTAATCTCTATGTGTGTATATTTGTGTGTGTGATACTCATATATACCATGCACACACACACACACACACACACACACTCATATATGCTTATCTCCATATGTGTGTGTGTGTATTGGTTTGACATATATATATATATATATATAAGACGCACACATAGCCAACACATACGTGAGTGTGTGTGTGTATGTGTGTGTGTTGGGTATACATAATTAATATGAGTGTGTGTTTTATATACATACTCATACACACACACAGAAACACACACATATATAGATTAGTATAAATGAGTTTGTATGTTTGTGTGTGTGTATATGTGTGTAATGACACACACACACATATAGAGATAAGTATATATGAGTGTGTGTGTATTGTGAATATGTATGCAGATACTCATAACCATATATATATATATATAGACACACACTCACACACACAAACACACATATATACTAATCTCTATGTTTGTGTGTATCTATCTATATATATGGTTATGAGTATGTGTATACACACTCACAACAAATATAGACACACACACATATAGGGATAAGTATGTATGTGAGTATGTTTACCCAACACACACACACACATTCATGTATGTGTTGGCTATGTGTGTGTCTTACATATATACGGTTGTGAGTATGTATAGCTAATACACACACACACATGTGTATATCTCTCACACACACATGTGTATATATCTCACACACACAAACTCAAACCCACCACCGACACATAGGGATCACATATGTTAATCTCTATACATGTGTGGTGTGTGTGTGTATCTGTGCATGTATATATGAGTTTGTGTGTGCAACACACATACTAGAGATTAGTATATAACACGTATATGTTATATATTAATCTCTATGTGTGTGTGTCACACACACAAACACATAAGTGTTATCATACACACTCAACACATGTGTCTGTGTGCGTCACACACTCATATATACTTATGTCAATGTGTGTGTTTTTGTACGTGTGCACACAAACACACACACACACACACACTCATACATGTCAATATATTTATATACAATTGGCACACATACACACACACACTCAAATATATATATATATATATGTATTTATATACAGTTGGCACACACACACACACACATATATATACAGACTCAAAACCGTAGACACAAACATACACACATAAATACACACACTCAAATATATTAGTATATATGACTGTGTGTGTGTATACTATTCTATGTGTGTGTATGTGTGTATGTTGGTATATATATGTATCACACACACAAACACATGTGCGTGTGTGTGTTGTGTGTGTGTTTGCGTGTCTCTACGTGGAGATAAGTATATATGAGTGTATACATACACACTCACACACACACAAATATACGTAATACATACTAGTAGACAAACACACACATAGAGATGGGTATACATATTCATAACCGTATATATGTTTATAGACACACACACAAACACACACACACAAGGAGTAACTGTTATGTATAAGCAACACGCACACATACACACATACACACACACCCACACACACACTCATATATACTAATCTCTACACACATGTGTGTGTCTATATATGAGTGTGTGTGAGTGTATATTGGGTATACATACTCATATAAATGTGTGTGTTATACAAATAAATAGATATATACACATGGTATTCATACTCTAGATATATATATATATATATATATATTAGTATATATAATTGTCACAGACATACATATATACTAATCTGTGTGTGTGTGTGTGTGTGTGTGTGTGTGTATGTACATATATGAGTATGTGAGTGTGAGTGTGTGTGTGTGTGTGTGTGTGTGTGTGAGAGAGATTATATATGTGTGTATGTATACCCAACACACTCATATATACTTATCTTTATGTGTGTCTATGTGTGAGAGATTATATTTGTATATGAGTCTGTATACTCAACACACTCATATATACATATCTGTATGTGTGTATGTCACACACACACATTGATACATAATGCATACTTGGTAGATAAACACACACATAGAGATGGTATACATATTCACAATCGTATATATGTATATAGACACACACACAATTGCACACACATATTGATTAGTATATATGAGTGTGTGTATGTGTGTGTGTCTATATATTTATATACAGTTATGAGTACACACATACAGACACACACACACACTCATATATATTTATCTTCATGTGTGTATGTCTATATATGAATCTTTATATGTTTGTTTATATGAGTGTGTGTGTGGGTTTCGGCATATAATTGTGAGTATATATACATATATATACTAGTCTCTATTTGTGTGTATTTGTGAGTGTGTGTGTGTATTGAGTATACTTACGTGTGAGTGTATGTGTATA
>JACERR010000413.1:0-2500 GCA_016760335.1 Gastrodia elata | reverse complement strand
GGTGTGTGTGTGTGTGTATCTGTGCCTGTATATATGATTTTGTGTGTGCGACTACATATACTAGAGATTAGTAAATAACATGTATATGTTATATAATAATCTCTATGTGTGTGCGTCACACACATAAACACATATGTGTTATCATAGCATATAGGTTTGTGTTATCACACACACACTCAACACATGTGTATGTGCGTGCCATACTCTCATATATACTTATATCTATATGTGTGTATTTGTGTGTGTGTGTGAGTGTGCATACAAACACAAACACACACACACACACACACACACATATATGTCTATATTTATATACGGTTGGCAGACATACACACATATACGTCTATGTATTTATATATAGTTGGCATACACACACACAAACACACATATATATTCACATACTCATAACCATAGACACACATACACACACAAACACACACACACACACACAAATAGAGATGGGTATAAATGTGTGTGTGTATGTGTGTGCATAAGCTAATCTCTATGTGCGTGTGTGTGTTGGGTATATATATGTATCACACTCACAAATGCATGTGTGTGTGTATTGGGTATATATATGTATCACACTCACAAATGCATGTGTGTGTATGTGCTGTGTGTGTGTGCGTGTCTCTACATGGAGATAAGTATATATGAGCGTACACACACACACACTCACACTTGCACAGATATACGTAATACAGACTCATAGACACACACACACACACATAGAGATGGGTATACATATTCATAATCATATATATGTATATAGATACACACACATAGAGATTAATTTTTATGTATAAGTAGCACACACACACTCATATATACTAATCTCTGCACACTTGTGTGTATATATAAATGAGTGTGTTGTATACATGTGTGTGTGAGTTTGTGTTGGGTATACATACTCATATATATATGTGTGTATGTTATATAAATATATAGATATATAGACATGGTATTCATACTCTATATCTCTATATATATAGATTAGTATATATGATTATCACACACATGGATATATACTATAGGCACACACAGACACATGCCTGCGTATATACTAATCTCTATGTGTGTGTGTATGTGTCTATAACACACACCATAGAGATTACTGTATATGAGTGTGTTAGTGTCTGTGTGTATGTGTAAGATTATATATGCATATGAGTATCTATACCCAACACGCTCATATATAGTTATTTCTATGTGTGTGTGTGTGTGTGTGTGTGTGTGAGTATATATATCTAACACACACAACACACAGATATAACACACACACTCATATATACATACAATGTGTGTGTGTGTGTGTATGTGCATGTGTATTGGGTATATGCACATACTCTCACACACACATATACACTTATTCTTATCTCTATGTATACATAGTTGTGTTTGTGTGTGTGTTTGTATTAGGTATACATACTTGGGTATACATACTCACAGTCATATATAAATATACATATACGTCGACCCATATTTGTTACATCTATATATGCACATATTATATAACACACACACACAAATGGAGATAAGTATATATTAGTGTGAGTGTGTGTGTGTCAAAATGAGTGTGTGTATGTGTGTGTGCATGTTTGTCTATGTGTGTGTGAGTATGGATACTCAACACACAATAGATATGTATATGTGTGTGTATTGGTTTGTGTATGGGTATGTGTATATATATATATATATATATACGGTATGCATATATATACAGTTGTGAGTATGTATACCTAACACACACACACACATAGAGATTAGCATATATGAGTATGTGTGTGTGTGTGTGTACCCAACACACACACACAATCTACATAGAGATTAGTATATATGAGTCGTGTGCGCACACACACAAATACACATATGGAGACACACATCACATACTCACAATCGTACATACACACAACTACACACACACACACTTAGATATTAGTATATATGAGTGTACGTGTGTGTATGTACGGTTACAAGTATGTGATAACACACACAAATGAGTGTGTGTGTATCTATATATATAGGAATATAAGTATATATATACATATGTATACACACACACATTAATACACACACACACTCGTATATTTGTATATATGAATGTGTGTGTACGTTAGGTATACATACTCATATATGTATACACAAATACACACTCAAATATACTACACATATGTGTTATCACACACACACACATACTCATATATACTCACATGGAGATATAAATAAATAGACACACGTATGTGTTATGTATTCATAGAGATTAGTATATATTTATCTCTATGTGTGTGTGTGTGTACCCAGCACACACACATATACTAATATACTTTTCTCTATCTATATATTTATATATGATTGTATATATAAACCCATCATATACACACACACCCATACTCATATACTAACCTTTATGTGTGTGATTGTGTGTGTATTGTGTGTGTGTGTGTTGAGTATGTGTGTTTGAGATATGTATACCATGTATATGTGTTTGTGTGTGTGTGTG
>JACERR010000412.1:2500-10000 GCA_016760335.1 Gastrodia elata | reverse complement strand
CATACACACACACACTCATATATACATACTCAAACACACACACACCCACACACACACACATTAAGATTAGTATGTATGTAGAGAGACACATACACACATATTATATATACATATAGATATATAAATATGTGCATGAGTGTGTGTGTTTGTGTGTATATAAGTGTTGGGTATATATGAGTGTTTAGGTGTGTGTGTGTGTGTGTGAACACACGAACATATATAAAGATAAGTATATATGAGTGTGTGTATACACTTAATGACACACGTATGTGTTATTTATATCTGTGTGTGTCTGTGTGTGCCTATATTTATATATACACATACATATATGCATACAGACACACACACTCATGTATACAAATACACACACTCACAGACATATACACAAACACACATAGAGATTAGTATATATACAAACACACACAGATATATATAACACATACATGTGTGTGTATGATACACATACACACATATGTGTTATATACACATCAAATAGACACACACACATAAATATATATAATTATGTGCATATTAATATAAGCACACATTAACACACACATAAAGGTTAGTATAAATGAGTGTGTGTTATATATATATATATATATATATATATATATATATATATATATTGAGTGTGTACGTGTGTGTATTTGTGTTCTATACAATATATTTTAATTTATACCAATATTTGTGTAGTTTCGATCAGTATATATGAGTGTGTGTGTGTGTTGAGTATATATACTTACAATCGTGAAAAATATATAGACATACACATAAAGATAAGTAAATGTGTGTGTGTCTATATTACGATTATAAGAATGTATACATGTGTGTGTATGTTTGTGTTGGGTATATAACTATGTATACTAATCACAAAATACATACTATAGAGATTAGTATATATGAGTTGTGTGTGTGTGTGTGTATACACAACGTACACACACACATAAACACACTCATATATACTTATACCCAACACACACACACACTCATGTATAGATACAAAGAGATAAACACATAAACAGTTTTGAACACACACACAAACACAAACATAATGAGATTAGTATATATGAGTGTGTGTGTGTGTCACACACACACATACCCATACACCCACACACATACACACACACACAAACATACACACACACACACACACACACACATATATATATATATATATATATATATATGTCTATATATGAGTTTGTACATATGTGTCCGTGTGTGCCTATATATATTTATATATATTCACACACATATAGAGATTGGTATATATATACATACTCACACACACACTCATATATACAATCGTATAAAAATATAGACACATAATATATATACCCAACAGTCATACCACACACATTGTATATATATATAGACACCCACATACACACACACACTCATATATACATATATTAATATATATATACATACTCATAATCTGTGTGTGCATATATATGAATATATAATATACACGTGTATGTGTTGGGTATTCATACTCACAACCGTATATAAATATATTGAGACACACACACACACACATGAAGATTAGTATATGTAAGTGTGTGTGTGTCTATATATTTATATACGGTGAGTATGTAGACCCAATGCACACAACTGTATACATACTCACACATAGAGATAAGTATATATGAGTGTGTGTGTATTCTTCATATGTATGTGTGTATGTTGGGTATACATACTCACAATTGTATATAACACATACGTGTGTGTGTGTGTTATGTTGGGTATTCTATATATATATATATATATATATAGTTGTGAGTACATACACACACATATAGATTAATATATATGCATATCTGTATGTGTGTGTGTGATAATTATTTGAGTGTGTGTGATATCTCCATGTGTGCATATATGTATACATGTAACGCACACACACACACACACATAGAGATTGAGTAAGTATAGCCACACACACACACAAACACACACACACATAATTATGAGTATGTATACCCAACACACACACACACATACATAAAGATAAGTATATATGAGTGTGTGTGTGTATGAGTGTGGGTATACATACTCAATCTCTATGTGTGTGTGTTTGTGTGTGTGTGTCTGTGTGTGCCTATATATATACACTCATATGTAGAGATTAGTATATTTATATACTGTGTGTATGTATGTGTGTGTCTATATATTTGTCTTGATTATGTGCGTGTGTGAGTATTAGGACACACACATACATATATATAAGTAAATATATATATATATATATATATATATATATATATATATATATATATATATATATATATATATGAGTGTGTGAGAATATAGACAACGCAATCTCTATATACTAATCTCAATGTGTGTCCTATATATTTATACACGATTGTGAGTACGTATACTAATCTGTATGTGTGTACTACTTACACACAGACCAGACACACACACACACACCCTACACACACTAATATATATTTATAACACATATGTGTGTTAGGTATACATACTCACACCTATATATAATCACACACACAGATGCACACACACACACATACTGTGATACCCCACACATATCACACACACACACACACATTCAAACACACATATATATAAATAGTGTGTGTGTATATAAGTGTATGTGTGTGTATGTGAGTATGTATACACACATTGATTAATATATATGGGCATGTGTGTGTGTGTGTGTGTGTGTGACACACACACACACACATGTATGTATAAATATACCCGCATAGTAAATATATATATAGTGTACTTGTGTGTGTGTGTTGGGTATATATACTCACGCGCACACAAATCTCTATGTATATTATCTTTATGTGTGTGTTTGTGTGTGTGGTTGTGAGTATATATACCCAATAAATTGGGTATACATACTTATATATACTTATCTCTATGTGTGTGTATATGATCAGAACACACACACACACATAGAGATTAGTATATATGAGTGTGTATACCTCAATATGTGTGTTTATATATTTATATATGGTTGTGAGTATGTATACCCAACACATAGATAAATTGTGAGTATGTATACCCATCACACTCACACACACACTAATCTTCATGTGTGTGTGTGTGTGTGTGTGTGTGTGATACACACACACGCACACACAAACACATGTATATGTGTACATACATACACAATACACACTCAACACACACACACACACAAACACATACACACATAGAAATTAGTTAATAACACATAAATGTGTTTGGGTGTGTGTGTGTCTATATGAGTGTGAGTGTGTGTGTGTGTCTATATATATATATATATATACTTATACATATATGGTTATGAGTATGTATATATATATATATACTGTTGTGAATATGTATACCCAACACACACACTGTATATAGACACATAGATTAGTATTTGACACATAGATATATATACATACAAACATATATATATATATATATATATATATATATATATATATATATCTGTGGTGTCAAATACTAATATGAGTGTCTATATACAGTGTCTGTATGTTGGGTATTCATACTCACAATCATATATATATATATATGTGTGTGCGTGTGTGTGTGTGTATTCACAACTGCATATAAATATATAGACGTACACACGCGCTCATATACACTAATTTTTATGTATGAGTGTATGTGTTTGTGTGTGTGTGTGTGTACTCACGGCTATATATAAACATATTGACACACACATACACTTATACACACTCATATACACACACAGATGTGTTATCTATTCATATACATACCCATGCACATACACAGATAAATAAATTTATACACGGTATATAAATATATAGACACATACACTCATATACAGATTAGTATATATATATGTGTGTGTGTGCGGGTGTTTGTACACACATATTTTTAGTATGTATAAATATATATATATATATATATATATATATATATATATACACACAAACATGTATATATACTAATCTCTATGATATAGGCATACACAAGCACCCACCCACACACACTTTATGTGCGTGTCTGTATGTTCATAACCGTATATGCATACTCACAACCATATATAAATATGTGCTTGAGTATGTGTGTTTATGTATGTGTGTTAGTGTTGGGTATATATGAGTGTTTAGGTGTGTGTGTGTGTGAACACACACACATAGAGATAACACATACGTGTGTGTGTGTGTCTATATATTTATACAAGCATGAACCCCGTGCAATGCGCGAAAAAAAAAATTCAAAGATGACCAATGACTATTTTGCTCAAATATGTATTTTATTTGTGAGTTATTTTTCTTTTTCTCAAAGTTAAAAAAAATATTATGCATTGGTTGCTTGAAGACATCAAGCTCTTCATAATATCTCAATAAAATAAAAAACAGAAGAGCAACAATAATCGTTCTTCAATAATATTCAATTGCTCAAGCTATTGTCTAGTATGATTAAATATATTGCAAGATATTAAGTAAAATGAAGTTGTGTTTAAATTGACATATAAGAACTTGCATTTTTATAGAATATAATCTCATTAAATCAATAAGTAAATAGAATAATGAATTTCACTACATCAAGTATAGAAATAAAAAATTTTATGTTATATTTCAAAGTTAAAATTTATAGAGCTAAATCACGCATAGATTAAAATTTTATGGTACTATAATTTTTATAGACAATCATTGATTTTAAGTAAGAGTATACAGATAAATTAATCTAATATAATATTTTCTTTTTAATAAGCAAACAATCATATCACTGTCATCATACTTTGATTTAGACATCAATAAAGCATCTCTCAATGTTTTTTTTCCCTTTTTTATTTATACTCCAAAATACTCTCTCCTACATGAATATATATATATATCTATGAATAAATAACATACACACTCGTGTGCATAAATTCTAATAAATATTCTAGAAATTTTTTGAATAGATTTTGATATTATTAATATTGAAAAATAATTATATACATAAATTTATTTGGCTAACTTGAAATTTGATTAAAGCTTTATATTTTAATTTGATCAATTTGATTAATTTGATTAATTTGATCAATCAAGATTTAATAAATGTTGAGCAAGAACACCACCATTCACATCCTCCGTGTGTTTAATAGTCGTCTTTTTGTAAATTAAATATTGAAACTTAATCTATTAAATAATTAAGATTTACTAAAAAGTTTTATATTTTAATCAACATAATATTTCACAAAACATACATTAAGTACATAATTAAATCAAAGTCAACATTTATTTTTTTTACATTAACAAATGACTGCTTCCTAATCACTCAAATGAGAACCCTTAAAATGAAATTAATATGTTTGCAGACATTGGGTAATAATGTCGAGAAGGATGGAGAGAATAGTGGGAGCGGTTTTTCCTCTGGAAATTTTAGAAGATTGACAACTCTCATGAATTCCTTTTTGCCCAAAGATGTCTTCGCCTTTGTATTAATATTACTACTATTAAAATGATAATGGAGCTTTGGCGGGGAGAGCACCCACTGCATTGCCCATATGGTCAAAGGCCGCATGTAGTTCAGCTATCTGTACTCTCCATCCACATTCAAGGCCTTCGGCACCCGAAACACACACCTATTTTTTTATATAAATATATAAAATAGGATATTTTATTAATAATTAATTTATAAAAAGATTAAAAATAAAAAAAGAAGCATGCACCCGAATCTTTGGGAGGACCAAGCCGACTGATAAATGCCCTGCGTTGTATTAAAAGCCATTTGGGTCATCCCCTCATGCCAGATCTCCTTCGCCTGCAGCTCCAGCAATCGAAAGCTGCCATCGGTGTTTATTCCGTTCACGGCTCCCATCTTCCCATCATTCACTTTCATCACATTCAGCTTGTAAATAAGCTCTAGCCCGCACACTCTCGTAAACCATTGCCCGACCAATTGATCTGCCCGCACCGTCAAGCTCCCTTGGCTGTTACTGTAGTAATCGAAGTAGGATCCGTTCCAGAGCTTGATGTAGCGGAATTTTTCCTTGGAGTATCTACTCCAGAGGTAGGCTTCGGAGGGTTCGTCTCAGACTAATCTGGCCATGGCCAAAGCCGTCTGCAGAGCGGCCACCAAAGTACTCCGGTGTAACCACTAACGCCCGAGGCTAAGCCTTGGATCGAGCTCGTCGTTCATTGGGGCTTTAAATTGGAGGAATTCGGAGGGTGGGAGATGTGGCAGTTTCTTGATCCCTTTGTGTTTTGCAAGTAGGCGGGAGACGCTTTCTTCCTGCTTTAATGCCTCAATGCCTCTCTTCTTACTTTGAGCAGAAGTCTCGTGAAGAAGCTCAAGTGCCAGAGAAAAATGAGAATCACATTGTGCGGATTTCTTTTTTTGCTGAAGGAAGTCAAAGAGATTTTGTTTTTCTTATAACTTAAAAAAAATGAGAGGAAATGACTTTTCTCTCTCCTCACACAAAATTGAAGGATTTGTAAATGAAGGAACCAAATTCACTCATCATTTTCTCTTACCTATACACATATTATATACTATAATAAATACGATTGTGAGTATATATACCCAATGTGTGTGTGTATTGAGTATATGGGTATACATACTTACAACCATATATTTATATATATGTATGTATATATATATATATATATATATATATATATATATATATATATACATATACACACGCACATACACACCCACATAGAGATAAGTATATAAGAGTATGTTTGAGTATGTTTGTATATATGTATATATGAATATGACACAATGCATACACACATACACACACACACACACATATATACATTTTATATGGTTGTCTGTGTGTAGTATGTTTACAATTTATACTTATTTGTGTTGGATATACATACACACATAAACACACACACACATATGGATAAGTATGTGTTTGTGTGTATGCATACTCAACACATACACAATCACTTATAGAGATTAGTATATATGAGTGTGTGTATGTGTGTATGTGTGTCACAACCATATGTTTCTAGTATATGTGTGTGTAACTGTGTTTATGTGTGTGGGTGTGTGTAACAGTGTTTATATGTGTGTGTGTGTTATGTGTGTGTGTGTCTATATAACACATATGTGTGTGTTTGTGTGTGTTGGGAATACATGCACATACGTATGTGTGTGTATGTGACACACACACACATGTATGTATATATATACTTAGAAAGCATATATATACACATGTTGGGTATACATAGTATATGTAATGTACATATGTGTGTGCGCATATGTGTGTGTTGGGTATATATACTGACACACACACAAATCTCTATGTGTGTGTTTGTGTGTGGTTGTGAGTATGTATACCCATAGAGATTAATATATATGAGCGTGTATACCTTTATATATGTGTTTTTATATTTATATATGATTGTGAGTATGTCACACATAGATAAGTTGTGAGTATGTATACTTAACACCCTCACACACACACACTAATCTCCATGTGTGTGTGTACCTGTGTGTGTGGTACACACACACAAGCACATGTGTGTGTGTCCACACTTATGCAAAAAAACTCTA
>JACERR010000411.1:20000-27376 GCA_016760335.1 Gastrodia elata | reverse complement strand
TGTGTGTGTGTGTGTGCCTATATATTTTTATAACATTGTAGGTATACTAATCTCTATGTGTGTGTTTATGGTGTCTGTATAAAATTATATAACACGTATATAAAAAGTAGAGACACACACACACTCTTATATACTAATCTTATGTGTGTGTGCTTAGGTGTGTGTATGTGCAAGCACACACAATATGTACCACGCACACATAGTTGGTGCACACACACACACACACGCACACACGAACACACACATAAAGATTAGTATATGAGTGTGTGTGTGTGTATTTGTGTGTTGGGTATATATCTACAGGCACACTCACACCAACACACATATATTATATATATGTGTATGTGTGTGTGTATCTCCAGGTGTGTGTATATACCCATATATATATATATGTGTTGTGTATGTATGATATCTACTACACATACACACATACACACATACACCACATAGAGATTAGTATATATGAGTATACATACAACTTATAATAGATATATAATATATAATGTACACACAGAGAACACACACACACAAACACAAACACACTAATACACTAATATAGAGATTAGTATATAAGTATTTGGGTGTGTGTGTGTGTGACTATATATTTATATACGATTATAAGTATATTAATCTCTATGTGTTTCTATTTATGTGTGTATGTATTAGTTATATAACACATATCTAAGTAGACACACACACACACCCTCTCTTATATACTAATCTCTATGTATGTATTTGGGTGTGGTGTGTGTGTGCACACACACACACACATATGCACACACAATACACACATAAAGATTAGTATATATAACTGTGTGTGTGTGTGTGTTTGGTATATATATACAAACACACTCACACACAAACACACATATAGAGATTAGTATATATGATTGTG
Source organism: Gastrodia elata (assembly GCA_016760335.1). Taxonomy (NCBI): domain Eukaryota; kingdom Viridiplantae; phylum Streptophyta; class Magnoliopsida; order Asparagales; family Orchidaceae; genus Gastrodia; species Gastrodia elata. Next base: position 26,481 of record JACERR010000411.1, on the reverse strand, counting down.
TGTGTTTTTATGTGTGTGTGTATATACCCAATATATGAGAGTGTGTGTGTGTGTCTTTGTATATATAAATACTCCCAACCAAATATATATATATATATATATATATATATATATAGACATGTGTGGTTGGGTATACATACTCATATACGTGTGTAAATATATATTTATATGAGTATGTGTATATGAGTGTGTTGTGTAACACACACTCATATGTACTAATCTCCATATTATGTGTGTGTGTCTATATATGGAAGGATACAAATATATAGACACACTCATGTATGTCTTATAATTATATGATTGTGAGTATGTATATAAACACAAACACATACAAACAACATATAACACATCTATGTTTGTGTGTCTATATATATATATATATATATATATATGTAGACCATACGTGTTTGTGTACACATAGAAACACACACACATAAAGATTAGTAATACATGAGTATACATACTCACAAACTTATATATATATATATATATATATTATATATATGAATACACACACACACACACATAAACACAGACACACAAATATAGAGATTAGTATATATGAGTGTGTCTGTGTGTGTGACTATTAATTTATATATGATTGTAGGTTATACTAATCTCTATGTGTGTTTGTTTATGTGTGTGTGTATAAATTAAATAATACGTATATATAAGTGGACACACACACACTATTATATACTATTCTCTATGTGTGTGTTTGGGTGCGTGTGTATGCACACACAGACTCACGCACACACAAACACACACACAAAGATTAGTATACATGAGTGTGTGCGTTGTATCTGTGTATATGTGCATATATTGGGTATATATATAAAAATACACTCATACATAAACACACATATAAAGATTAGTATATGTGTGTCGTATACACCCAATATAGGTGTGGTGTGCGCGTGTGTGTGTTTGTATGTATGCATTCTCACAACTGATACATATATTTAGATGTGTGTTAGGTATACATACTCACATACTTGTGTGTCTGTATATTTATATGATTTGTCTATATATTTCTCCATGTGTGTGTGTCTGTGTGTATTTGTATGTGTGTATGTCTATATTTATTTGCTGTGTCGTATGTGTATGTCTGTGTGTGCCTCATACACACACACATACCTATATAATAACTCACTACCATATATATATATATCTATATATATATATATATATATGTGTGTGTGTGTGTGTGGTGTTTGTGGGTGGGTGTGTGTGTGTGTGTGTGGTGTGTGTGTGTCTATATATGGATGTATACAAATATGTTGACACACTCATGTATGTGTTATAATTATACTGTTGTGGTATGTATATAGACACATACACACACAAACATTAACACATATACGATTGTGTGCCTATATATATATAATATATATAATATATATATATGCATATAACATATACATGTTTATGTGTATTATATCTAATACACATACAAATACATACACATAAAGATTAGTATATATGGGTATACATACTCACAACCTTTATATATATATATATACACACACACACATAGAAACATAAACACAGACACATAGAGATTAGTATATATGAGTGTGTGTGTGGTGTGTGCCTATATATTTATATACAATTGAAGGTATACTAATTTCTATGTGTGTGTGTTTATGTGTGTCTGTATAAATTATATAACACGTTTATAAAATTAGAGACACACACACACTTTATATACTAATCTTTATGTGTGTGTGCTTAGGTGTGTGTATGTGCAAGCACACACAATATGTGCACGCACACATAGTTGGTGCCACAACACACAAACGCACACAAGAACACACACATAAGATTAGTATATTTGAGTGTGTGTGTGTGTATTATGTGTGTTGGGTATATATATACAGGCACACTCACACACAAACACACATATAAGTCTAGTATATATGTGTGTATGTGTGTGGTGTGTATCTCCATGTGTGTGTATATACCCAATATATAATATATACGTGTTTGTGTGTATGTATATCTAATACACATACACACATATACATATACACACATATAGATTAGTATATATGAGTATACATACAACTTTTATATACATATATATATATGTATATATATATATATATATAGATATGTACAACAGACACACACCACACAACACAAACACACTAATATAGAGATTAGTATATATAAGTATTTGTGTGTGTGTGTGTGTGACTATATATTTATATACGATTATAAGTATACTAATCTCTATGTGTTTCTATTTATGTGTGTATGTATATAGTTATATAACGCATATATAAGTAGACACACACACCACTCTCTCTTATATACTAATCTCTATGTGTATGTGTTTGGGTGTGTGTGTGTGCACACACACATATATGCACACACAAATACACACACATAAAGATTAGTATATAAGTGTGTGTGTGTGTGTGTTTGGTATATAATACAGACACACTCACACACAACACACATATAGAGATTAGTATATATGAGTGTGTCTATTTTTGTGTGTATGTATATACCCAATAATGAGAGTGTGTGTGTGTGTCTTTGTATATATAAATACTCACAACCAAATATATATATATATATATAGATATGTGTGTTGGGTATACATACTCATATACGTGTGTAAATATATATTTATATGATATGTGTATATATGAGTGTGTGTGTGTGTAACACACACTCACATGTACTAATCTCCATATTTATGTGTGTGTTTATATGGATGGATACAAATATATAGACATACTCATGTATGTCTTATAATTATATGATTGTGAGTATGTATATAAACACAAACACACACAAACAACATATAACACATATATATGTGTGTGTGTGTATATATATATATATATATATATTTATATAACACATACCTGTTTGTGCACCATAGAAACACACACCATAAAGATTAGTATACATGAGTATACGTACTCACAATCTTATATATATATATAATATGAATATACCACACACACCACACATAAACACAGACACAAATATAGAGATTAGTATATGAGTGTGTCTGTGTGTGTGACTATTAATTTATATACGATTGTAGGTATTCTAATCTCTATGTGTGTGAGTTTATGTGTGTGTGATATAATTAAATAATACGTATATATAAGTAGACACACACACACTCTTATATGCTATTCTCTATGTGTGTGTTTGGGTACGTGTGTATGCACACACAGACACACGCACACACAAACACACACATAAAGATTAGTATACATGAGTGTGTGCATGTATCTGTGTATATGTGCATATATTGGGTATATATACAAACACACTCATACATAAACACACATATAAAGATTAGTAATATGTGTGTGTGCGTGTGTCTCCATGTGTGTGTATACACCCAATATATGGGTGTGTGTGCGCGTGTAGTGTTTTGTATGTATGCATTCTCACAACTGAATATATATATTTAGATGTGTGTTAGGTATACATACTCGCATATTGTGTCTCTATATATTTATATGTTTATGTCTATATATTCTCCATGTGTGTGTGTGTGTTTGTATGTGTATATGTCTATATCTGTTATCTATGTGTGTGTGGTGTGTATGTCTGTGTGTGCCTCATACCACACAGATACATATAATAATTCACAACCATATATATATAGACACACACACACACACACAAACACACACACATAGAGATAAATACACACACATTCACATATATAATTGTCACCACACAGAGATTATACGGTTGTGTATGTAGATTATATTATATAGTTGTGATAGCACATATACGTATGTTTGCATGTATGTAGAGACCACACACACATATAGAGATTAGTATATAGGCACATATATAATCATATCTATAAATATATAGACACACACAAATACACACACACCATATATAAATAATCTCCATCTATGTGTGTTTGCGTGTGTGTGTGTCTATATATATATACAGTTGTTAATTATACCCAACACACACACACAATACACACACAAACACATACACATAGAGATTCATATATATGAGTATGTGTTTATGTGTGTGATGGGTACGTGTGTCCGTATATTCACATTGGGAATACATACTCACAACTGTATATATATATATACACACACACACACATAAACACTAGAGATTATTTATATACGTGTGTGTGTGTTTGTGTGCCTATATATTATGATTATGAGTATATATTTTTTGTTATATAAGTGTATGTGTGTGTGGGCTGGGTATACCTACTCACAATCATATCTAAATCTATAGATACACACACGTATGTGTTATATAATTTCTATGTGTTTATGTTGTGTATTTGTGAGTATCTGTGTATACATACTCACAACTCTTATATACTATTCTCTATGGTAGTGTTTGGGTGCGTGTGTATACACACACAAATACACACATAAAGATTAGTATACATAAATGTGTGCGTGCATGTGTGTGTATGTGTATATGTTGGGTATATATATACAAACACACTCATATATAAACACACATAGAATATTATTATATATGTGTGTGTGTATACACCCAATATGGGTGTGTGTGCACGAGTGTGTGTTTGTATGTATGCATTCTCACAACTGAATATATATATTTAGATGTGTGTTAGGTATACATACTCACATACTTGTGTGTCTGTATATTTATATGATTATGTCTATATATTTCTCCATGTGTGTGTGTGTGTGTATTTGTATGTGTGTATGTCTATATCTATTTGTCTGTGTGCGTGTGTGTATTCTGTGTGTGCCTCATACACACACACATACGCATATAATAACTCACTGCCATATATATATATATATATATATATATATATATATATATGTGTGTGTGTGCGTGTGTGTGTGTGTGTGTGTCTGTGTGTGTGTGTGTGTGTGTGTGTGTCTATATATGGATGTATACAATACGTTGACACACTCATGTATGTGTTATAATTATACTATTGTGAGTATGTATATAGACACACACACACAAAAACATATAACACATATATATGATTGTGTGCCTAATATATATATATATATATATATATATATATATATACATGCATATAACATATACATGTTTGTGTGTATGTATATCTAATACACATACAAATACATACACATAAAGATTAGTATATATGGGTATACATACTCACAACCTTATAGATATTATATATTATATGTACACACACACACATAGAAACATAAACACAGACACATAGAGATTAGTATATATGAGTGTGTGTGTGTGCCTATATATTATATACAATTGTAGGTATACTAATCTCTATGTATGTGTGTTTATGTGTGTCTGTATAAAATTATATAACATGTATATAAAAGTAGAGACACACACACACTCTTATATACTAATCTTTATGTGTGTGCTTAGGTGTGTGTATGTGCAAGCACACACAATATGTGCACGCACACATAGTTGGTGCACACACACACACACACGCACACGAACCCACACATAAAGATTAGTATATTTGAGTGTGTGGTTGTGTATTATGTGTGTTGGGTATATATATACAGGCACACTCACACACAAACACACATATAAGATTAGTATATATGTGTGTATGTGTGTGTGTGTATCTCCATGTGTGTGTATATACCCAATATATAATATATACGTGTTTCTGTGTATGTATATCTAATACACATTCACACATATACACATACACATATAGAGATTAGTATATATGAGTATACATACAACTTTATATATATATATATATATATATATATATATGTATATATATATATATGTGTACACATAGACCACACACACACACAAACAAACACACTAATATAGAGATTAGTATATATAAGTATTTGTTGTGTGTGTGTGACTTATTATTATATATGATTATAAGTATACTAATCTCTATGTGTTTCTGTTTATGTGTGTATGTATATAGTTATATAACGCATATATAAGTAGACACACACACACTCTCTCTCTTATATATTAATCTCTATGTGTATGTGTTTGGGTGTGTGTGCGTGTGCACACACACACATATATGCACACACAAATACACACATAAAGATTAGTATATATAAGTGTGTGTGTGTGTGTGTGTTTGATATATATATACAGACACACTCACACACAAACACACATATAGAGATTAGTATATATGAGTGTGTGTGTTATTATGTGTGTGTATATACCCAATATATGAGAGTGTGTGTGTGTGTCTTTGTATATATAAATACTCACAACCAAATACATATATATATTATATATATATATATTAAACATGTGTGTTGGGTATACATACTCTAATACGTGTTAAATATATTTATATGAGTATGTGTATATATGAGTGTGTGTGTGTAACACACACTCATATGTACTAACCTCCATATTTGTGTGTGTGTCTTATATGGATGGATACAAATATATAGACATACTCATGTATGTCTTATAATTCTATGATTGTGAGTATGTATATAAACACAAACACACAAACAAACATATAACACAT
>JACERR010000411.1:0-17500 GCA_016760335.1 Gastrodia elata | reverse complement strand
GTTTATGTGTGTCTGTATAAAATTATATAACACGTATATAAAAGAAGAGACACACACTCTTATATACTAATCTTTATTTGTTGTGCTTAGGTGTGTGTATGTGCAAGCACACACAATATGTGCACGCACACATAGTTGGTACACACACACACACACCACACGAACACGCACATAAAGATTAGTATATTTGAGTGTGTGTGTGTATTATGTGTGTTGGGTATATATATACAGGCTCACTCACACACAACACACATATAAGATTAGTATATATGTGTGATGTGTGTGTGTATATCTCCATGTGGTGTATATTCACAATATATAATATATACGTGTTTGTGTGTATGTATATCTAATACACATACACACATATACACATACACACATAGAGATTAGTATATATGAGTATACATACAACTTTATATATATATATATGTACACACAGACACACACACGCACACAAACACAAACACACTAATATAGAGATTAGTATATAAGTATTTGTGTGTGTGTGTGTGACTATATATTTATATACGATTATAAGTATACTAATCTCTATGTGTTTCTGTTTATGTGTGTATGTATATTTATATAACGCATATATAAGTAGACACACACACCTCTCTTATATATTAATCTCTATGTGTATGTGTTGGGTGTGTGTGTGTGTGCACACACACACAATATGCACACACAGATATACACACATAAAGATTAGTATATAAGTGTGTGTGTGTGTGTGTGTTTGGTATATATATACAGACACACTCACACACAAACACACATATAGAGATTAGTATATATGAGTGTGTGTGTTTTATGTGTGTGTGTATACACCCAATATATGAGAGTGTGTGTGTGTCTTTGTATATATTTTTGCATGTGTGTGTGTGTGTGTATTTGTATGTGTATGTCTATATCTGTTTGTCTGTGTGAGTGTGTGTATGTCTGTGTGTGCCTCATACACACACACATACGTATATAATAACTCACTGCCATATATTTTATATATGTGTGTGTGTGTGTGTGTTGTGTGTGTGTGTGTGTGTGTGTCTATATATGGATGTATACAAATATGTTGACACACTCATGTATGTGTTATAATTATACTGTTGTGAGTATGTATATAGACACACACACACACCAAACATATACATATATATATGGTTGTGTGCATATATATATATATATTATATATAATAATATATATATGTACACACACACATAGAAACATAAACACACACATAGAGATTTGTATATATGAGTGTGTGTGTATGTGTGACTATGTATTTATATATGATTGTAGGTATACTAATTGTTTGTGTGTGTTTATTGTGTCTGTATATAATTATATAACACATATATATAAGTAGAGACACACCACACACACACTCTTATATAAAATCTCTATGTGTGTGTGTGTTTAGGTGTGTGTGTGCACACACACGCGCGCGCGCACATGCACAAACCACACATAAGGATTAGTATATATGAGTGTGTGGATGTGTGCGTGTGTGTGTACGTGTTGGGTATATATATACAGACACACTCACACATAAACACACACATAAGGCTTAGTATATATGAGTGTGTGTATATACCCAATATATGATTATGTGTGTGTTTATATGTGTGTGTGTTTGTATACCCAACACACACACACACACACTCATATATACTAATCTCTATATATGTCTATTTGTTTGTGTGTGTGTGTATTGTATATACATACACACACACACACAAACACACACACTCATATATAGTAAGTGTATATGAGTGTGTGTTTCTGTATATGTGTGTTGTGTGTGTGTCTATATATATTTATATACGGTTGTGTGTATTTATATATTTATATACGGTGTATATATATAACACATACACACCACATATAGAGATTAGTATATGAATGTATATACACATTCGTATATAAGTGTGTGTTTATATATAGAAATACACAGAGACACACATACACACACATAGAGAGAGATAAGTGTATATGAGTATATGTATTTGTATGACACCCTGCACAAACTCACAAATAGACACACACACACATAGACACTCATATATATGCACACACATATGTCTTATCACACCACTCATATACACAAGATTAGTATATTTGAGAGTGTGCGTATATAAATATGCACACACACAAACACATAGAGGCATATATAACTCACACACACTGATATATTTTTATATACTTATGCTAATCTCTAAGTATGTGTGTTTGTCTATGTGTATGTGTGTGCTGGGTATATGTACTCATAACCGTATATATGTATGGATGTATCTCAAATATATATTTGTGTGTCTGTTATTATTCGATATATATACTCAAAATTACATATACATATATATATATATATATATATATATATATATATATATATTAATCTTTATGTGTTGTTTGTGTATGGGTATATACACAGACACACACATACATACAGATATATATATATATATATCGACATACACATGTATGTGTTATCACACACAAACGTATATATTTTTAGATGGTTGCATGCGCACACACACACCACACACTTATATATACTAATCTCTTGGTGGATGTGATGTGTGTGTGTTGGGTATACATACTCATAATCATATATAAATTATAACACACACATATGTGTTATCACACACACAGATATACTAATCTTTATATGGTTGTGAGATGTGTGTGTGTGTGTGCATGTACACATATACACACGTATATTTTATCACACACACATATGTATATCCAACACACAAACATATATATACACACCAACACACACACACACACACATCTATATATATATATATATGAATGTTTTACATAGTTGTGTGCATGTGTTTGTGTGTGTGTGTGTGTTAAGTCTACATACTCACAACCGTATATAAATATTATGTGTGTGGTGTTGGGTATACATACTCATAACTATATATAATTACTATGTGTATATTAGTATACATACTCACACTTATATATACTAATCTCTAAATATATGTGTCTGTGTGTGCATTGGGTATAAATATACGATAACATACCCACATATGTTATATATATATATATATATATATATATATAGATATATTATATTTATATACAGTATTATATATATCTGTATGTGTGATAACACATATGCCTGTGTTTGTTGCCACATACACACATTCATATATATTAATATGTATTGGGTATACATACTGACAATACACAAACTCACATACACACAGATATATATTATACATAGTTGTGTGTGTGTGTCACACACACGCACACTCATATATATTAATCTTTATGTGTATTATATATATATATACTAATCATAACCATATATATACTACACACACACATATACAAATAGATATGTGAGTATGTATATAAACACACACATATTATCATATGTACTAATCTCTCACAACTAAATATAAATAAATGACACACAAAAACACATACAAATAGAGATGTGTGTGTGTGTGTATGTATGTATATATATAATCTCTATGGTGTGTTTTTGTTGTGTGTGTGTGTGTTGGATATACATATTCATATAGGCACACACACACACACTTATATATACTAATCTCTATGTGTATGTGTTTGTGTGTTGTGTGTGTGTGTTTATGTGTGTGTGTGCCACACCCCCACACACACGTATGTGTTATATATGAGTGTATACTAATCTTTATATGTGTGTGGGCATTCATGCTAATATATATTAATAAATGTATACCCACACACACACAACACATAGAGATTAGTATATATGAGTACGTATACCCATACACACATAAAGATAACACTACGTGTGTGTTTGTATAATTATATAGACACACACACACACACCCATATTTACTAAATAGTGTGTCTATGTGTGTTCATATATATACATGTATATATAACACATACTGGTATGTGTTTTATATTAAATACGGTTGTGTTATATGTGTGTGTGTGTGTGTTTGGGTTGAGTATACACACACACATAGGGTGAAAAGTATATATAAGTGTGGGTATAAGTCTATATTATTTATATACTATTGTATATATTTGATATACATACTTATAGAAACACACACACACATTCACACACACAGTCATATAAACTTATCTCTAGTGTGTGTGTTCGTTATACATAGAGATCAATATATATGAGTGTGTGTATTTGTGTGTGTGTGTTTGTGTTTGTGTTGATATATATATAAATATAGTATATATGAGTGTGTGTGTGTGTGTGGTGTGGGTATACATACTCACAACCCACACACAAACACACTCTATATACTAATGTGTTGTGAGTGTGTCTATATTATTATATATATATACAGTTGTGAATACATATATATACATACACACACACCCTCTTATATACTAATCTCTATGTGGGTATACACACGCACACACACACAGATATATATATATATATATATATATATATATGTGTGTGTGTGTGTGTGTTGGGTATATGTACACACACATATGTGTGTGTGTGTGAGTATACATACTCATATAGACACACACATACACATACACTCACACACACACACACACACACCACACAGAGATATATATATATATATATATATATATATATGTGTGTGTGTGTGTGTGTGTGGTGTGTGGTGTGTGTGTGTGTGTATGTGTGTGTGTCTATATAAGTATGTATATCCAACAGACACCACACACACAATCACATACACAAAACCACACATAGAGATTATATATACATACACACACACACACAATCACATACACAAAAACACACACATAGAGATTATATATACATACACACACACACACACCCACACTCATATCCATGTGTATGTGCCTCATATATATGGCGTGTGTGTGTGTGAGTATGTATACACACACCACATATAAAGATATATATATATATATATATATATATATATATATATATATATACGCACATTTGTATATATTTTTATATAGACACACACATGCAAACACACACCACCACACAGACACACACACACACATGCAATAAGTTAATATACGAGATTAGTATATATGTCTGTGTGTTTGTACTTGTCATGCATGACCACACACACCACATAGAAATTAATACATGTATATAAGTGTGTGTTGTGTGCACTATTAGACATACATGTGTGTGTCTATATATTTCTATAGGGTTTGTGTTTTTGTCTCCACATACATGAATACAACACACACTCATATATATTTATCTGTATGGGTGTGTGTGTGCTTATATGTAGTGTGTGTCTGTATATGTTCCTATAGATTATATATGAGTGCGTGCGTGTATTAGGTATACACATAGAGATTAGTATATAGGAGTGTGTGTCTATGTATGTGTGTGTCTATGTACACACACACACTCATATATACTATATATATATGTACTATATATATATATATATATATTCACAAACACACTCAGTCATATATACTAATCTATATATGTGGGTATGCACACACACAGATAAATAAATAATATTATATATTATATATATATATATATAACGGTTGAGATAAGTTATATAAGTGTGTGTGTGTGTGTTTCTATGTGTGTGTGTCTATATATAATATATACAGTTATGAGTATGTCTACCCCGCGTACACACACACACACAGATATACTAATATCAATACGGTTGTGAGATGTGTGTGTATGCGTGTGTACAATAATCTTTATGTGTGTGTCTATATATATATATTAGATACACACACATACACAAATACATATATGAGTATGTATATAAACACACACACACTTATTATATATACTAATCTCTCATAACTGTATATAAAATATATAAACACACACAAACACGCACAAATAAAGATGTGTTTGTGTGTGTGTGTGTGTGTGCATGTTTGGGGTGCGTGTGTATGTGTATGCATATATAATCTTTATGTGTGTATTTATGTGTGTGTGTATATGAGTATACATACTCATACACACACACATACATACACTCACACAGTATGTATATGTAGACTTGTGTGTGTGTGTCTAAGTATACATATATGTATATATATATAGACATGTGTGTGTGTCTATGTACACACACATACAAACAACACACACACACAACCAAACACACACACCACACACACACACATATATATATATATATAATCCACACATATACACTCTCATATATACTAATCTCTATATGAGTATGCACACATACACACATCAATATATATATATATATATATATTATATATAAATATGTGTGTGTGTGGGTTGTGTGTGTGTTGGGTATACATGCACAAACATGTGTTATCATGCACACACACATACAGACACACCACATGAAGATATACATGAGTATAAATATACACACGCACGTATGAAGATAAGTATATATGAGTGTGTAGAGAGTTGTATGAGTATGTGAGTGTGTGTGTGTGTTGGGTATATATACTCATAATTATATATATTTTTATATATAGACACACACCTAGACACACACACACACACACACACACACACACCACCACATATATATATATATATATATATATATATATATATATATATATATATATATATGGTTAGGAATATATATACCCAACACACACCAATATGTCTATTTATTCATATATATAATTATATCAGTGTGTGCTGGGTATACAAACTCACAACCATCTATAAATGTATAGATACACACACGTATGTATCCACACACACACACACACACACCACATAGATATACTAATCTCTATACAGTTGTGAGATGTGTGTATATGTGTGTGTCACAAATACACACATATATGTTATCACACACACATATGTAAACCCAACACACACACACACCACACACACATCCATATATATATATATATATATATATATATATATCTCTATATATGTGTGTATATATATGTGTCTATGTAGTTGTGGATGTGTATATAGTTGTGTGTGTGTTCGTGTCTACGTGTGTGTGTTGGGTATACATACTCATAACTGTATAAAAATATTGCAAGTGTGTGTGTGTTGGGTATACATACTCATACACACACACACACTCATATACATACACATGCACACACACACTTATATATACTAATGTCTATGTGTGTGTATTTGTGTGAGTGTTGGGTATATTAATATACGGTAACACACATGTATATGTTATATAATTATATATATCCATATATTTATATATGGTATTATATATATGTGTGTGATAACACATACTTATATGTATTGTCACAAATACACACACTCGTATATATTAATATGTGTTGGGTATACATACTCACAATACACAAACTCACACACACATAGATATATATTTATACATAGTTGTGTGTGTGTGTCACACACACACACACTCATATATCAATCTTTATGTATGTGTGTGTCTATATATATATATATATATATATATATATATATATATATATATATATATATATACTCACAATCATATATTTTATATATAGAGATACACACACACATACACAAACACATATGTGTGTATGTATATCCAATACACACACACACATAAACACACTCACAAACATACACACATAGAAATCATATTTATACATACACACACACACACACACCACTCATATCCATGTGTCTGTGCCTCATATATATGGTGTGTGTCAGTGTGAGCGTGTGTGTGCATGTGAGTATGTATACACACACACACATATATATATATATAATATATATATATAGACACACACACCCACACACACACCCACACACGTACACACATACACAGACACAGACAAAAAGTTAATATATGAGATTAGTATATATGTATGTGAGTATGTGTGTGTCACACAGAACCACACACACACACATAAAAACACACACCTAGAGATTAGTACATGTATATAGTGTGTGTTGTGTTTTCATAAAACATATGTGCGTGTGTCTATATATTTATATACAGTTTGTGTTTGTCTACATACATGCATATATGTATGTGTGTGTGAGTGTGTATGCATGTATGTAGTGTTTCTGTCTGTATGTGTGCCTAGAGATTAGTATATATAAGTATGTGTGTGTGTGTGTGTGTTGGGTATATACATAGAAATTAGTATAAATGAGTGTGTGTCTATGTATGTGTGTGTGCCTCATATATACTTATAAATAACACAGATAAATATATAGATGTGTGTCTGTGGGTCTATGTATACACATCCATATCGATAGTATACAAACTCACACATACACACTCATACACACACTCATATATTTGAGTATGTATACCAACACACACACTCACACTCATATATACTAATCTATATGTGTGTCACATACTCATAGATACTTATCTCCATATGGGTGTATAAGTGTGTGTGTGTGTATACACACAATCATAATACACATGCACACACACCACACACACACCAACACACATACACACATACACATGCACACACAACAAAAACATACACACATTAATACACACACACACACACACACACATCATATATAGTCACACACACATATACCCAACATCACACATGCCTGAAGAATATATGAGTGTGTTTGTGTATGTGTGCACACACACACACCACCCATATATACTTATCTCCATATGTGTGTTGGGTATCTATTCGCATGTGTTGTGTTATCACACAAACATAAACACTCGCACGCATACACACACCATATATCCAACACACATATACACTCATACAAATACACAATCTGTATGTCTATATATATATATATATATATATATATATATATATATGTGTGTGTGTGTGTGTGTGTGTGTGTGTGTGTGTGTGTGATATATGTTATATGAGTGTATACTTATACACACTCAACTGCGCAAGAATATACTAATTTGTATGGGTGTGTGTTTGATACACACACACAAACACACAAATACACACATATAGAGATTATACACACACACATATTCAAATATACTCACAGCCATATATATATAAATAGACACACACATACACACACATAGAGATATGTGTGTGTGTCTATATATTTATATACGGTGTATGTGTGTGTGTTATATTTTATATACGGTGTATTGTGTGTATGTGTTATAATATACACACAAACACACACACACACCACACATACACACACACATATAATATATACATACTCACACCACACACATAAATGTGTGTGTTGGGTATATATACTCACAACTATATATAAACACACCAATACACAATATAAAAATATATATATTAATACTCACACACGCACATGGAGATAAGTATATATAAGTGTGTGTGTATATTTATCAACACACACAGACACACACCACAAACACACATACATAGAGATAGATACACACACGTATGTATTATATACATGTGTATATATATAGATACACACACACAAACACACATACATAGAGATTAGTATATACATGTATATATATTAATAATTATATATATATATGTGTGTATGTGTGTGTGTGTGTGTGTGTACACACACACACTCATATATACTTATATGTGTGTGTGTATGTTGGGTATACATACTCATAATTATATACAATACATACACATAACACACACACACAAACACACACAAACACACACATATAACACATATGTGTGTGTATATATTTATATTTAGGATTATGAGCATGCATATGCATATATATATCACATATAATTGTATAGGTTTGTGTGTCTATATTTATATGTGTGTGTCTATATATTTATATACGATTGTTGGGTAAACTTATCCCTATGTGTGTGTGTGAGCGTGTGTGTGTGCCTATATATATACATTGAGATAAGTATATATGAGTTTATATACTGATCTCCATATGTGTGTGTGTGTACACACTCATATATACTAATCTCTATGTGTGTGTTGTGTCTATTATGTGTTGGGTATACATACTCACAATTGTATATAAATAATAAACACAATCATATATTATATAGACACACACACACACACATGGCGATTAGTATATATGTGTATTTGGGTATACATACTCACAATCGTATATAAATATATATGTTGGGTATGAGTGTATATACCCAACACTCACACATATTTGTGTGAGTATATATACACAACACACACATACACACACTCATATATAATCTATATACTTATCTACATGTGTGTGTGTTGTGTATATATAGTCACAACTACACAAATATTAGCTAAAACTCATACTCATATATACAAATTTCTCTGTGTGTGTGCGTGAATCTATGTATGTTATGTATGTGTGGCATATATATATATAAATATATTTATATATGAGTGTGTGTGTGTGTGATATATTTAAATATGTATGTTATATAGATGTATGAGTTAAATATATATGAGTGTGTCAATCGTATATAAATATATAGACACACACACATATATGTGTGTGTGTGTTGTGTATATATATATATATATATATATATATGGATTTCTATACATTATCGCACACCCATAGAGATAAGTATATATGAGTGTGTATATGTGTGTATATGTGAGTGTTGGTATACATACTCATAACTATATATCATCTATATACTCACAAAAGCATGTATATAGACATATGTGTGTGTCTATATATATATATATATATATATATATATATATATATATATTAGCATATGTGTGTGTGAGATATGTGTGTCTATATATATATAGAGATTAGTATATGTGGTGTGTGTGTGTATGTACATATACTAATCTCTATGTGCGTTTGTGTGGTGTGTGTTGGGTATACATACTCATATATACTAATCTATGTTTGTGTGGGTGTGTGTGCTTGGGTATACATACTCATATATAAATCTATGTGTGTGGTGTGTGTGTGTGTGTGTGTTGGGTATACATACTCATATAATAATCTATGTGTATGTGTGTATTGTGTGTGTCTAGATATATGATTTATAAATATGTTATATATTATATACGATTATGAGTATGTATGTTGGTTTTACATATACATTATCATATAAATACACTCACACACACAAACACACAAGCACACACACATACATATAGAGATTAGTATATATGAGTGTGTGTTCACATATATACTTATCACCATGTGTGTTTGTGTCTATATTATTTATATATGGCTGTGAGTATGGATACCCAACACACACACACAACACACTCTCATATATACTAATCTCTATGTGTGTGTTTTATATTTATAAATGGTTGTGAGTATGTATATCTACACACACACACACACACACACACACACACAAACACACAAGTATATATATACATGGTTGTGAGTATGTATACTCAACACGCACACACACACTCATATATACTAATCTTTGTGTGTGTGTTTGTATACATGTGTATGTGTGTGAGTATAGTGTATATAACACGCATATGTATGTGGGTATCTATATAGACATATGTATTTTTATATACCTGTATATATAAAGACACACATAGAGATTAGTATATATATATCTGTGTGTGTGTGTTTATGTGTATATATATGAGTCTGTGTGTGTATTGGGTATACATACTCACACACTCATATACTAATCTATACAATTGTGAGTATGCATACCCAACACACACACATAAAGAGATTAGTATATATGGGTATGTGTGTGTGTGTGTGTGTGTGTATATTAAGTATACATACTCACAACCATAAATAATATAGACACACACACACACTCAGATATACTAATCTCTATGTGTGTGTTTTTGTGTCTATATATATGTATTGTCACATAGATATCAGTTTATATAAGTGTTATGCGTGTATGTGTCTATATGTATGAGTATGTATACATATGTGTGTGTCAGTATATATACTAATCTCTATGGTGTGTCTGTGTGTATCTATATTTATTTACTTATTCACACAAACACACACACAAAAACACATACCATAGAGATAAATATATATAAGTATGCGAGTATGTATACCCACACCTAAACACATAACCGTATATAGATAAATGTTGATATATACTAATCTCCATGTGTGTGTTTATGTGTGTGTGCCTATATATATATAGGCACAAACCCAACACACATATACACATATACACACACACACTCATATATACTTACTTATCTATATGTATGTGTGTGTGTATATCTATGTGTATTTTTGAGTGTGTAATCTCTATATATTAGGTATATATAGTCAAAATAGTATTTATATATATCTGTAGGTGTGTGTGAGTCTGTCTATATATATATATATATATATATTTTTGTGAGTATGTGTGTGCTGGGTATACAAACTCACAACCATATATAATATATAGATACACACATATATGTGTTATATACATGTATATTTACAGATACACACATACACACACATAGAGATAAGTATATATGTATATATGAGTGTGTGTGAGTGTTTATTATGAGTATGTATACCTAAGACACACACTCATATACACAATATTAGTGTGTATGTATATAGTTGTACACACACACTTATATATATGGATGTGTGTGTGTATATATATGTGAGTATGTATACCCAACTCACATGTCAATATATTTTTATATATATTACATTGTGTGTGAGTACCCAACACACACAAACACACACACACACATAGTTATATAGGAGTGAAAGTGTGTATACCCAATACACACACACATACGTGTGTGTGTGTGTGTCTATATATGTATATAATGCATACGTGTGTTTTATAACTATATATATAAGTGCGTGTGTATTGTTTTACATACTTATACTTATCTTTATGTGTGTGTGTGTATCTATGAGTGTGTGTATATGTTGAGTATACATACTCTATGTTTGTGTGTTGGGTATACATATTCACACAGTTAAAAGTATGTATATCCAACACACACACACATATGTGTGTTATATACATGTCTATGAGTGTGTGCATTTGTCTTTATGTGTGTGTGTGTGTCTACATAAGATAAGTACAATGGTATATGTGTGTATGTTGGGTATACACACACATATAAAAATATCAATATATGAGCGTGTGCTCACAGACATACTCACACACACACAAACAAAAACACACACACACTCATCTATACTAGAGATTAGTATAAGTATATCTATGTGTGTGTGTTTGTGTGTCTATAAATGCATATAGACATTAGTATATATACTAATTACTTTGTGTGTTTGTGTATGTGTGTGTGTTTTGTGTCTATAAATGCATATAGACATTAGTATATATACTAATTACTTTGTGTGTTTGTGTATGTGTTGGGTATACACACTTTAACCATATATGAGTGTGTGTGTGTGTGTATTAGGTATACACACTTTCATTCATATGAGTGTGTGTGTATATATAAATATATAAACATGTGTATTGGGTAACATACTCACATATACACACGCACACACACACATTAATTATATATATATATACTAATATTGTGTCTATATGAGTGTTTGTGTGTGTGTTGGGTATACATACTCATAATAAACACACAAACACACACACACACTTATATTCATATATACTTATTTCTATATGTGTGTGCATGTGTCTATATATATTATATAGCGTACATAACACATATGTGTGTGTGTCTATATATTTATATATAGTTATGAGTATGTATACCCAGCACACACACACTCACACACACACACACACACACACACCACACACACACACATATATATATAATATACCTGCATATATATATATAAATACATATATATATATATATATATATATATATACACTAAATACATATATATATATATACACACACACACACAAACACACACATAGAGATAAGTATATATATATACACCCACACACACCCACAGATATATGTTATACAGTTGTGAGTATATATACACAATACATAGAGATTATACACACACAAATATAAATACACATACACACACATGAAGATAAGTATATATGAGTGTGTGTGTGTGTGTGTTTGTTGGGTCTGTATTTATATATATATAAATATATAGGCACACACACACAAACACACACATATGGAGATTAGTATATATCAATGTTATCTATATACGGTTATGTGTTAAGGTGTGGGTATACATACTCACACACTCATATATACTAATCTCTATGGTGTGTGTTTGTGTGTGTATATCTATATATATATCTATATATATCCCATACCAAACATAAGCAAACACACACACAAATATATACTTATCTTCATGTGTGGTGTGTGCGTGTATTGGGTATACATACTCACAATCTTATATAACATATATGTGTGTATGTGTGTGTGTTGGGTATACACTCATATAAATAAATAAATAACTAAATATATATATATATATATAAATATTTACAGAGATTATTTATTTATCTTTATGTGTGTGTATTTGTTAGTATGTGTGGTCTATACACACCCACAAATGTACTAATCTCCAAATGTGCATGGATGTATTGGGTAAACATACTCATAATCTTATACACACACACACACATACATAGATAGTTCTATATATGAGTGTGCGTGTTGGATATCAACACTCACAACCATATATAAATATATAGACACATACATGCACACACACATAAAGATTAATATATATGAGTATTTCTGTGTGTGTGTGTGTTTGTGTGAGTGCGTGTATACATATATATATATATATATATATATATATATATATATGTGAACTTATACTTTTCTCTATGATGTATATATATATGTGTGTGTGTGTGTGTGTGTTTATTGGGTATATATACTCACAAACAAACTCGCAGATATATATAACTCATACTTGGGTATACATATTCACAACCGTATAGGTGCACGCCCTCAAGAACTCTTACTTGCTCTTAAAGTTAACTCACAGAATTACACCAGAACAAGCGAGAGCCGTAGCAGGCTGTAGCAGGCCGCGGTGCCCGGTTCCGCACTATTTCACAAATGTGTTGCAATCCGCCAACTCCTGGACCATAGTGACGTAAGAATACACTAAAACAATGACATTTTCTAGAAAAATTGTAAGAATATAGTAAAGACATGCTGAAGCAGCTCTAAGCATACAAACACATGTAGCCTTATTCTTAATATTATATTTTTTAGCTAGTAATAACAAAAATGTAAAATTTTTCAAGTTACAGAGATTTTATTGCTTTTATATTATTTAGAGCACCCGTGAGATGAATTAGAGAAATCGCAACTTTATAAATAAACTGAGCACGAAGTTCCCTAATGGTGCGACCATACCAGTACTACTGCACTGGATCCCATTAGAACTCTGCAGTTAAGTGTTCTTGGGCGAGAGCAGTACTAGGAAGGGTGACCTCCTGGGAAGTCCTCGTGGTGCACTCCTTTTCTAAGCCGCTCCACAAATTCTTGCAGATAATTCATCTTGTGGAGATTTTTTTTCTTAGTGATTTGAAGCGGGCGAATCCTCGGATAGCGCGGTCTAGCATTCGTTTTCACGCAGATCCGTCATCTCTTCTAATCCGTACACCCCAAAGCTGAAATGACATAGAAATGCGCCTGAACAAGCGAGAGCCGCAGCGCGATGCGGCTCCCAGTTTGGCGCACTTTCTCAATTTTTTTGCAATCTGTCAACTCCATGACCTTAGTAACGTAAGAATACACTAAAAAAAAAACTAATTTCAGGTGAATTCATGCATTTTGGAATTGTATGGGTGCACGCTCTCAAGAACTCTTACTTGCTCTTAAAGTTAACTCACAGAATTACACCAGAACAAGCGAGAGCCGTAGCGCGCTGTAGCAGGCCGCGGTGCCCGGTTCCGCACTATTTCACAAATGTGTTGCAATCCGCCAACTCCTGGACCATAGTGACTTAAGAATACACTAAAACAACGATATTTTCTAGAAAAATTGTAAGAATATAGTAAAGACATGTTGAAGCAGCTCTAAGCATACAAACACATGTAGCATTATTCTTAATATTATATTTTTTTACCTAGTAATAATTAAAAAGTAAATTTTTAAACTTACAGAGATTTTATTGCTTTTATAATATTTAGAGCACCCTGAGATGAATTAGAGAAATCGCAACTTTATAAATAAATTGAGCACGAAGTTCCCTAATGGTGCGACCATACCAGTATTACTGCACCGGATCCCATCAGAACTCTGCAGTTAAGTGTTCTTGGGCGAGAGCAGTACTAGGATGGGTGACCTCCTGGGAAGTCCTCGTGTTGCACTTCTTTTCTAAGCCGCTTCCGCAAATTCTTGCAGATAATTCATCTT
The DNA here is from genome assembly GCA_016760335.1 of Gastrodia elata. Taxonomy (NCBI): domain Eukaryota; kingdom Viridiplantae; phylum Streptophyta; class Magnoliopsida; order Asparagales; family Orchidaceae; genus Gastrodia; species Gastrodia elata. The sequence goes on along the minus strand of JACERR010000411.1, from coordinate 1,379 downwards.
GTGGAGATTTTGTTTCCTACTGATTTGAAGCGGGCATATCCTCGGATAGCGCGGTCTAACATTCATTTTTACGCAGATCCGTCATCTCTTCTAATCCGTACACCACAAAGCTGAAATGACATAGAAAGGCGCCTGAACAAGCGAGAGCCGCAACGCTTTGCGGCTCCCAGTTTGGCGCAATTTCTCAATTTTTTTGCAATCTGTCAACTCCATGACCTTAGTAACGTAAGAATACACTAAAACAAAAACTGATTTCGGTGAATTCATGCATTTTGCAATTGTATGGGTGCACGCTCTCAAGAACTCTTACTTGCTCTTAAAGTTAACTCACAGAATTACACCAGAACAAGCGAGAGCCGTAGCGCGCTGTAGCAGGCCGCGGTGCCCGGTTCCGCACTATTTCACAAATGTGTTGCAATCCGCCAACTCCTGGACCATAGTGACGTAAGAATACACTAAAACAATGATATTTTCTAGAAAAATTGTAAGAATATAGTAAAGACATGCTGAAGCAGCTCTAAGCATACAAACACATGTAGCCTTATTCTTAATAATATATTTTTTTACCTAGTAATAACAAAAAAGTAAATTTTTAAAGTTACAGAGATTTTATTGCTTTTATATTATTTAGAGCACCCTGAGATGAATTAGAGAAATCGCAACTTTATAAATAAACTGAGCATGAAGTTCCCTAATGGTGCGACCATACCAGTACTACTGCACCGGATCCCATCAGAACTCCGCAGTTAAGAGTTCTTGGGCTAGAGCAGTACTAGGATGGGTGACCTCCTGGGAAGTCCTCGTGTTGCACTCCTTTTCTAAGCCGCTCCCAAAAATTCTTGCAGATAATTTATCTTGTGGAGATTTTGTTTCCTAGTGATTCGAAGCGGGCGTATCCTCGGATAGCGCGGTCTAACATTCGTTTTCGCGCAGATCCGTCATCTCTTCTAATCCGTACACCCCAAAGCTGAAATGACATAGAAATGCGCCTGAACAAGCGAGAGCCGCAGCGCGTTGCGGCTCCCAATTTGGCGCAATCTCTCAATTTTTTTGCAATCTGTCAACTCCATGACCTTAGTAACGTAAGAATACACTAAAACAAAAACTGATTTCGGTGAATTCATGCATTTTGCAATTGTATAGGTGCACGCTCTCAAGAACTCTTACTTGCTCTTAAAGATAACTCACAGAATTACACCAGAACAAGCGAGAGCCGTAGCGCGCTGTAGCAGGCCGCGGTGCCCGGTTCCGCACTATTTCACAAATGTGTTGCAATCCGCCAACTCCTGGACCATAGTGACGTAAGAATACACTAAAATAACGATATTTTCTAGAAAATTGTAAGAATATATTAAAGAAATGCTGAAGCAGCTCTAAGC
>JACERR010000410.1:25000-27439 GCA_016760335.1 Gastrodia elata | reverse complement strand
CCCCTAGAAATTAATCAATATAAAAATATTATTAAACGAATATCATATATCTCAAGATGGGATAGATTACAAGCCTATATACCATGCTTACTTACTTTGACAGGTTGGATATATATTAAATCAATTATTTTAGACAGTATATTCGATATTCTTTTAAAGAATATTCAAAATATTGTATCCATCTTTTATGATACTCCGAATATATCTGATACATGCAAGTTGATTACTCATAAATTAATTATTAATCTACCACATATTCAAAATATTCCGATAAATGATACTTTCATAAAATATTACAGAATATCATTTTGTCCGAAAAATTTATAAAGAGTAATTCCCGAGTATTTTTGGCACATTCAGTATCCAAAAATACGCGGGAATTACTCTATTTAATTTATTTTTTTTTTTTACTAGTGGATATATCATTTTTACACAGCTTTTATTTTTTTACCAAGCCTATTTTGAGTTACAAAGCGGATTAGAAAATATAAAATCGTTAACAATTCCATCATATATGATGGAATTTAAAAATATTCTTTATAGATATCCTTTATATAAATTATCTAAATCTAAATCTGAACTCAAATTTTTAGGTTTAAATCATTTTTTTTTAGTTATTACGGAACAATTAGAAAACTATTTTTTTGATATAAAAATGCTTTTTAGAGGTGACAATCAATTCATAAAATATTGTAATAATTTTTATAATTTTTTTGTAAATATCCTACCAAAGCCGATAAATCGAATACTATTTTCAAAGAATACAATATTTTTAAGTAAAATAAGTAAAGATCTTTTTTTATTGATAAATAAAAGAAAGAACATTAAAAATTATTGGATTGATGAAAAAATTGAAATAGGGGTTTCAAACAGTATTAGTATTTTTGATGAAGAAGAAAGAAAATTCTTAGTTCAGTTTTTAACTTTAAAAACTGAAAAAAACTTTTTATCTGTCCTGGCCAAAAGTGATCTTGAGTTTCTATCCAAGAATAGATTTAGTTATAAAATAAGTGAACAACCAGGCTTTATTTCATTACATTACTTACTATACATGCATCAAAGAGATATAATTACTTATATATTTAAGAAATCTATATTATTAGAAAGACAGATATTCTTTTCTCATTTTCATAAAACAACTTATTCACATTCACAAATATTTTGTGGACTGAATATATCTCATGAAAAACCTTTTTCAATCCGTTTATCCTTATCTTATAAAGGTGTTTTAGTTATAGGTTCAATAGGAATGGGACGATCTTCTTTGATTAAATATCTAGCTAAAAACCCTTATATACCCTTAATTACAATATATATAAGCAAGTTTTGGGGATCCAATCAAAAAACTACTAATATTTATTCTTTTGATAATCCTGCTGAGAGTGTGGAGGATACTAATGATCTTGATATGAATATGTTAACTATGTCTACAACATCAAATTTTGATCAATTAGGTCTAATCCTTCAATTTGAATTAGCAAAAGAAATGTCACCTTGTATAATATGGATTCCCAAGATCCATAATCTGCAGATAAGTGAGTTTAATTACTTTTCTTTAGGTATAGGTATTTTAGATAACTATCTATTTGAAGATTTTGATAGATCTTATATTGGAAAGATTATTGTTTTAGCTTCAACTCATATTCCCCAAAAAGTTGATCCAGCTTTAATAGCTACTAATAGATTAAATATATGTATTAAGATACGAGGACTTATTCTTTCACAACAACGAAAACAATTTTTTATTATTTCATATACTCGAGGATTTTACTTTGAAAATATAATGTTACAGAATAAAAATATAAATACCGGTTCTTTTGCAATGAGTGATCTTGTAACATTTAGCGATGAAGTCCTATCACTTAGTATTACCCAAAATAACTATAACATAAAGATTAATACGATTCTATTCACTTATCATAGAAGAAATTGGAATTCTCTATCTCAGATAAGATCAATTAAAAATAATGATATATTTTTATATCAGATAGGAAGAGCTTTTATAAAAAATGTCTTTTTATATGATTGCCTTTTAGATCCTCTATGTATTTATATAAATATGAAGAATAAATCTTGTATCAGATGGAATTCTTCTCTGTACAAATGGTACTTTGAATTTGGAACGAGTATAAAAAGATTAACTATACTCTTTTATATTTTTAGTTGTTCCGCTGGACTTGTCGCTAAAGATATCTGGTCTTTACATAAAGAAGGGAATAAAATTCTTTCTTATGAATTTGTTGATAATGAGTTTTACATAGTTAAAGGTATTTTACAATTAGAAGTTTATGGAAGTACGGATCGTCCGGAATGTTTGGAGATCGAAAGAGAGCTTAGTAAGTTTTATAACAATAAGATTACATTATTTAATCAACTAAAATCAAAATATCGTCGGGAGTGGTTTGATATGATAAAAAGTGGATCTTTATCACTTATTTA
>JACERR010000410.1:0-20000 GCA_016760335.1 Gastrodia elata | reverse complement strand
CCATTATTGAGATACCACTCTCGAAGAGCTAGATTCCTAACCTTGTGTCATAAATTATGGCCGAGGGACATTCTCAGGTAGACAGTTTATATGGGGCGTAGGCCTCCTAAAAAGTAACGGAGGCGCGCAAAGGTTTCTTTGAGCCAGACGGTAATTGGCTTTATACGTGTAAGGGCATAAAGAAGCTTGACTGCAAGACCCACTTGTCAAGCAGGGACGAAAGTCGGCCTTAGTGATCCGACGGTGCCGAGTGGTAGGGCTGTCGCTCAACGGATAAAAGTTACTCTAGGGATAACAGGCTGATCTTCCCCAAGAGTTCACATCGACGGGAAGGTTTGGCACCTCGATGTCGGCTCGTCGCCACCTGGGGCTGTAGTAGGTTCCAAGGGTTGGGTTGTTCGCCCATTAAAGCGGTACGTGAGCTGGGTTCAGAACGTCGTGAGACAGTTCGGTCCATATCCGGTATAGGCGTTAGAGCATTGAGAGGACTTTTCCCTAGTACGAGAGGGCCGGGAAGAACGCACCTCTGGTGTACCAGTTATTGTGCCATCAGTAAACGCTGGGTAGTCAAGTGCGGAGTGGATAACTGCTGAAAGCATCTAAGTAGGAAGCCCACCACAGGATGATTGCTCTCTTATTTTGTCTGTTGCTTACTTTACTTTATTAACTTAATTGATAATTATTGATAAATTAAGCCCAATATAAGGTCGCGGCGAGATTAGCCGCTTTTATTAGTAGTAGTTATATTAATATTAATAGGTGTTAGGTGTAAGTGCAATGATGTATGTAGCTGAAGCATCCTAAAAAATAAAGTAAAAAAAAAGACCAATAGAATTAAACCTTGTTATGTTCTGACGCAAAAATATTCGTACATTTAATTTTATATTTGATAAGAAAAACAATAAAAACAATAGAATCTTATTCGAATTTATTTATTTTTATTTTATTTAAATCCCTGGTATCTTAGGCATAGGTTAAGTACACCAACCCTTTTTGAACTTGGTGGTTAAAACTTATTGCGGTGACAATACTGTAGGAGGGGTCCTACGGAAAAAAAGCTCGATGCCAGAAATAGAGTAATTTTACTTATAGTATAAGTAAAATTTTATATTCCGAAAAAATAAAAAAATCATGTATATGATATATAATATATAAAAAATAAAAGAAGTGAATTTATATTAAAAATAATCATATAATATAATAAATAATTTATAAAAAAATTAAAAAATTAAACTAAGGAGTATTTTTTTATGTTTCTAATAGGTAATCAAATATTATTATTTATGAAGACATCAGTTATTGTAATTGTAATAGGCCTTTATTATGGGTTTTTAACCGTTTTTTCTATAGGACCTTCCTTTATTTTTCTTATCCGATCTCGAGTTATGGAGGAAGGAACTGAAAAAGAAGTATCAGCAACAACTGGTTTTATTGCAGGACAGTTATTAAATTTTATAGCTATTTATTATACACCTCTTTATAAAACATTAGACAGACCTCATCTAATAACAATTTTAGTGATACCTTATATTTTTTTTATTTTATTTTATGCTAATAATAAAAAAGATTCTGATTATCTTAAGTCAAATTCAATACATAATCTTAGCATTCAGTTTGCTTTCTTTACTAATCTAAGTTCTCAATTATTAAATCATTTTATTTTACCGAGTTCCGCATTAAATAGATTAGTAAACATTTATCTTTTTCAATACAACAACAAGATTTTATTTTTAACAAGTAGTTTTTGTGGTTGGTTAATTGGTCATTTTTTATTTCTGAAAAACATTGGTTCAATATTAGTTTGGATAAAACATAATTATTATTTTAGATATCAACGCAATAAGTATATTCTTAGCAATAAGTATATTCTTACAGAATTTAGAAATGATATAAATAGGATTTTTAGTATTTTTTTTTTTTTAATTTTAGTATTTTATTTAGGGCGAATGCCATTGCCCTTTTTCACTAGAAAACTATTAGATACCGAAGAAGTAAAGATAATAAAAGACGAATATTTGTTTGAAATAAATTCTGATATAAAAGAAAAAGAAACTGATGATATTAAAATAAGATATTTGAATGATACCCAAATTTATAAAGATTCAAATTTGGAGATTACTAAAAATATAAAAAATATACTAGAAGTAGAAGAAGATAAAATTAAAATAAATTTGTGGTTTGAAAATATTTTTATTACTTTTCTATTCGATTATAAACGATGGAATCGTCCTTTACGATATATAAAAAATTATAAATTTGATAATTTTTTTCGAAAAGAAATGTCACAATTTTTTTTTTTTACTTGTACAAATGATGGTAAAAAAAGAATCTCTTTTACATACCCATATAGTTTATCTCTATTTTTAGAAAATATGTATAAAAAAAAATTATTTGTATATAAGTGAAAAGTTTTCTGACGAATATATTTTTAATTCTTGGATTTATACTAATGAAAAAAAAAAGTCAAATTTGGATAATGAAATTTTAAAACGAATAAAAAAAATCGAAATAAATAATAATAGTAATACTAAGGAAAAAGAAAATAGATTTAATATACTTGAAAAAAGGACTCTATTATGTGATGATAAAAACCAAATAAAATATTTACCAAACTTATATGATCCTTTTTTTAACGGACCTAATCGAATAAATCGAAATAAATTATTATCTATATCTTATCAAGATATAGATAATAAAAGTGTATCAGGAAGATTTTTAATAAATAATATTTATAATATACTGAGTAATTATTATTTCAAACTGTCCCATAATTTAGTTTTTAGTTCTAATAGGGAAATTAGTTATAATATGGAAAAAAGTATTTTTAGCTATCCCGAAAATACAATAAAATATTTTAAGTTTTATTTGATTTGATTAGGGAATATGAAGAACTAATTAAAAATAAATATTTTCTAATTCGACTAAATAAAATAAATAAATATATTTCTCGATGGTCATATAAGTTAAAAGAAAGACTAGAAGAGGAAGAAGAAGAGAATGAAGACGAATTTGAAGAAGAAGGCATTGTTGATATTAATTCAAGAAAGTTCAAACATATAATAATTTATAAAGATAATAATCAAGATACTAATGATATATTAATTGCGGATAATCTGAAGAACAAGGATAAAAATGAGGATCGAATAGACGAGGTAACTCTTATACATTACTCAAATAAATCAGATTTTCGTCGTAATCTAATAAAGGGGTCTATGCGTGCGCAAAGGCGTAAAATAGTTATTTTAGATTTATTTCAAGTAAATGCGCATTCTCCCCTATTTTTAGATCGTTTAACTACAACTTTTTATATTAATGAAATTGAGAATATTTTAAATATTTTATTTAATAAATTTATAGATATGAAAATGGAAAAAAAATTACATTTAAAATTTTACGATTTTAAAAAATTAAATGTAAAAGAAAAAGAATATAAAGATAAATATGAGCATAAAGAAATAAACGAAACTTGGGATAATCCTTTATTTACTCAAGTAATAAGAAGTTTAATGTTAGTAATCCAATCGTATTTTCGAAAATACATTTTATTGCCTTTTTTAATAATCGTTAAAAATCTATTACGCATATTATTGTTCCAAATTCCCGAATGGGACAAAGATTTTAAAGAATGGGCGAAAGAAATGCATATTAAATGTACCTATAATGGCGTTCAATTATCAGAAACCGAATTCCCCGAGGATTGGTTAATAGAGGGTATTCAGATAAAGATTATATATCCATTTTGCCTAAAACCTTGTAGAAGGGATAAAAAAATATCATACAATATCGAAAGAGAACGAAAAAAAAAAAAGAATAAAAGACCACAATCTTTCTTTTTAACAGTTTGGGGAGGTGAAACCGAGCATCTATTTGGTTCTACCCGAAAACAATCTTTTATTCTTAATCCTATTTATAAAAAACTAAAAAAAAAATATAAAATAGTTAAGAATATATTTTTAGAAATAAAATATTTTTTAAAAAATAAAATATTTTATTTTTTAAAAGTTAGCAAAAAAAAGGAAAATATATTTTATGAATCATCTGTTTTAAGTCAAACAAAAAATGGGTTTAATAGTTATTTATTTCAACTAAATATTACAGATGTTTCGGATAAAGTACGAAAAATTAGGAAACAAACTGAACAAATTGTAAAAGAAAAGAATAGTAAGATTCAATATTATAAAGATGAAGATTATAAAGATGAAGTATTAAAATCATATATAAATTTTTGGATGATATTAATAAATAAAAAGAGAAGATTAATACGTAAATCATATTATTTTATTAAATTATTTATTGAAAAATTATATATAGATATCTTAAAATTAATAAAAGACTTTTTTGAATCAAAAAAGTCTTTTATTAATTTTAAGATATCTATATATAAAGAAAAAAAAGAAAAAGACGTCTTGTATGAAATAACTAAAAATACAAGAAATTTCATATTAATTATAAAAGAAATATTTTTAAATAATAGATATATAGATAAAATTAAGAATAATTATCCTAATTTTAATTCTATTTTTTCTTATTTTTCTCAAGCATATGTATTTTACAAATTATCACAAGATCAACCCCACTCTTTTATATTTATAAAACCTTTTAAAAATAATTATAAAGAATCTTGTATATTAGAAAATATATTTATATATAAATTAAAAAATACTAAGTATAATAAAATTAATACAGATGTAACAAATTATTGGAAATATTGGTTTAAGGGATTTTTTAAATCGAAAATAGAAGAAAAGGTGAGATTAGGAAATTATGAAAGGTACAATTTAAATTATAGTTATAATTTAAATAAAAGTAAAGAATTAATTAAAACGGATAAAGATTATTTTATTAAAGATTACTATAAATTGGATTATTTAGTAAAAAAAAATATATCTAAATATACAAAGAATTATCGATATGATATCTTATTAAATAAATATATAGGTAATTATATATCAACGTTGATAATAAAAATTAAAAGAAAAAAAAAGGGTCAAGAAATTAAAGAGAATTTTAATAAATCAAAATATAACTTGTTTTATACTTATTTAAATAGATATATTCCATATAATACTAAAAAAATAAGAAGTGATAATACTATAAATAGAACTAATCTTTTATATAAAAAATATTTCGATTATAAAAGTATTCATTTTAATTGGATAAATTCTATAAATAAAAATATTATTTCTATATCCAATTTTAAACCTTGGTTCTTTACAGAATTTGTTATAAACTTTGATGTATATAAAAAAAAGCCTTGGATCATTCCAATTAAATCACTTCTTTTTAATATTTATAAAAAAAGTAAGAGTACAAATAAAAACATAATTATTTATAAAGATTTAATACGATTAGAAAGTAAAAGTAGTATGGAATCAGGACAAGATGTAAATAATAAGGGGGTAGAACTAGATTTTTTTTTAAAAAATTCTTTATTGTTTCAATTAAGATGGGTTGATTATTTAAATAAAAGAATAATTAAGAATATCAAAGTCTATTGTCTATTACTTAGGATTAGAAATCCAAAAGATATTTATATTTCCTCAATCCAAAGAAGTGAAATAAAGATAGATGACATGTTAATTCAAAAAGATCTAGTTACTGCAGAATTTATAAATAATGGAATTTTGTTTTTTGAACCAATTTTTATATCTATCCAAAAGGGCGGAGAACATATTCTCTATCAAGTTTTGGATATATCATTAAATAATAAGAATAATAGGAAGTGTAGAATAAGTGATAACTATAAAAATAAAGAATATATTAATAATAAAAGTACTAACAATTATTTTTTCAATGTAGAAAAAAAAAATAATTATGAAGTACTTTTTCCAGAGAATATTTTAAGCCTTAAACGTCGGAGAGAATTTAGATTTAGAAGTTGTTTAAATCCCTTTAATATTTCGAATAAAAAGCAAAAGTTTTGTAATGATAAAATAATAAGACTCAATTTATCAAAATATTTATTAGTTTGCAATAAATTGAGGATCTATTTTATTCACTTAAAGATGTTTCTTTGGCCCAATTATAGATTAGAAGATATAGCTTGTATTAATCGTTATTGGTTTAATACTAATAATAGCAGTCGATTCAGTATGTTAAAAATAAATATGTATTCAAAGTTAAGAAAGTCTATAATTATCGACAAATAAAAAATTAATTAGTAAGAATAAGAGTTAAAGAAATGAACTAAAAATAATAAAATATTAAAGATAAATATGTAAAAGTAAAATCTATATAATTCTAAATAAATATAGAATAATAGAATATAAGATAATAACTAAAAAAATGACATGGGTCATAAACAACATATTTTTAAAAATAAAAAAAAGCACAAATAAAAGATAAATATCTTTACTAAAATTATTATATAACTATAACTTATAAATAGTGCATAATTGTCTGGATAAGCTCACATTAATCCTTTATACTTTTATCCAATATTCGATTTTTTAGTATATTTTAGTATAAATATAAATAAAAAAATTTATGTTGATTGAAAATAAACTAATATATTGAGGAGCCGTATGAGATTAAAGTCTCATGTACGGTTCTGTAAAGTGACTATTTATATATTATATGTATATGTCAACTTTACACTCTTACCCCGAAGAAGCCAAACTCTGCTTTGCGTAAAATAGCCAGAGTACGATTAACTTCTGGATTTTCTATCACTGCTTATATCCCTGGTATTGGCCATAATTTAAAAGAACATTCTATAGTATTAGTAAGAGGAGGGAGGGTTAAAGATTTACCTGGCGTGAGATATCACATTATTCGAGGAATTCTAGATGCTGTCGGAGTAAAAGATCGTAAAAAAGGGCGTTCTAGTGCGTTTTTTATTTTTATCCAATATTTGTATATTTTAATAATACCGTGTGAATTGCTATAAAACACGTAAATTTTATGGCTAACCTAATAAAAAGTTTTGTTTTAAGGAGACTGTAGCAGGCTATAACTAAAAAAATTGATATTATTTATAAATAAATTATCTAGTTATAAAATTATTATAAGTTTAAAGTTAAGTATCGAAAGTAATAAGTAATATTTTAATAAGATACCCTTTCCTTTGGCTATTGTTAACAAATAACACGCTTATATCTTTTTTTAGAACAAGTCTAAGCATACTAGCAATCTTTTAACATATGTCACATTATATTCTAAACTTAATAACTATGGAATATGGATATATAAAATAAAAGATTTCCAATCTTCAAAGTTAAAAAAGGAAACGGATATTCAATTAAAATAAATCAAAAAATAAATGAATATATAGAAGTAAATAATAAATATTTCTATTTATTATAGTTATTATAGATACTTCTTTTAAAAGCCGTATTCAATGAAAGTTGTATGTACGGTTTGGCGGAAGATTTTTAATATACTATATTTTAAAATCCATCCTACAATATGGGGTCAAAAGGTTAAAATAAGTAATTCTTTAACCTTTATAAAAAAAATTATTTTTTATATAAAGCCGAAAGTCGCATGTCACGCCGAAATGTTTCAGAAAAAAAAATAATAAAATATGATCCAATTTATCATAATAAATTAGTTAGCATGTTAGTGACTCGTATTATGAAAAACGGAAAGAAATATTTGGCTTATAAAATTATCTATCTATCTTTGAAATATATTCAAAAAAATAAAAAAAAAAATCCCCTAGCTTTTTTACGTCAAGCAATATGCATACTAAATCCAGGTGTAAAAATAAACAAACGAAACGAAGGTAACCTAGTTATTACTGAATTAGGATTAGAACAAGGAAAAATTATTGCTATTAAATGGTTATTAAGAGCATCCCGAAAACGATCGGGGCCAAATATGGTTCTTAAATTAAGTTCTGAATTAATAGAGGCCACTAAAGGTATTGGATATGCCATACGTGAGAAAGAAAGAATTATTAGAATCGCAGAGGCAAATAGAACTCTTGCATATTTTTTGTAATTTATTTATTTATCAAAGTTTATAGAGATTATTTAAAATTTAACAAATTATTTTTATTGGTTATACACATATTGATTATACATATATATACATCATCAGCTAAGATTCCATAAAAGTTGGGTCAAACCTTTTTATTTTTAATTGTTATGCTCAGTGTGTGACTCGTTAGTATACTTAGTATATAATAACTTATAACTTTCTCCTTAAAGTAAAGATCCTAATAAAAGTGTAATTATATGATTTAATCATTGTATAGTTGTAGCAACTAAATCTATTTTCATAAATAAGAACCTTATCTTAGATTATTTAGATTATAAAGTGTGACAAAGGATCTATTTAAAAATTAAAAACTGATAGAAAGAATAAAGAATTCAGAATAAATATCTAGAATTATAATAATAAGTAATCTAATATTATTATGTTTTAATATGATAAAATCTTAAAATGTATGACTTAAGATTTTTTTCATATTAATGAATTAAGCACAATGTTATAAATAATTATCAACATAAATAATCTAAAAAAAACTAAATATAATACTATTATATAAAATAGAGCTTAAATTTAATAATAATTGAGTAGAATTATAAATTATACCATAAATAAGAATAAAAAAAAATTCTTATTAGTGAGGATAGCTCCATTGTGAATAGCTTAAGTCTAAACAAAAAAGTGCTAAAAAAAAAGAAGAAGCTATAGGAACGACATAACCTGTGAACTCCATAAGTAGTTTTCTGTTACTAAGATAAGATTAAACTAATACTGATTCATTGGGTAGGATGGCGAAACTAAAAATAAGGGAAGGACGATATTCGCCTGCGAACTTATATAAACTATCGATATATATTTTGTATTCGATTTTTAGTTCATTCGTGAGAAAATTATATATATATAATTTTAAATGGTTAAATTATATCTGTTCTAATATTTTAATTTTTATTTATTCGTGAGGAGCCGTATGAGATTAAAGTCTCATGTACGGTTCTGTAGTAGAGCTGGTATTATGATATAACCATCAACTATAACCCACAAAAAACAAGATTTCGTAAACAACATAGAGGTAGAATGAAAGGGATATCTTGCCGAGGTAATCGTATTTGTTTTGGTAGATATGCGATAAAAGCCCTTGAACCTGCTTGGATCACAGCTAGGCAAATAGAAGCAGGACGAAGATCAATATCGAGATATACGCGTCGTGGGGGAAAACTATGGGTACGGATATTCCCGGATAAACCTGTTACTCTAAGACCTAAAGAAACACGTATGGGTACAAGCAAAGGAGCCCCTGAATATTGGGTTTCTGTTATTAAACCAGGACGAATACTCTATGAAATGAGTGGAGTATCAGAAACTGTAGCTAAGACTGCTCTTAAAATAGCTACATATAAACTTCCTATAAAAACTAAATTCATTATTTCTATTTCAAGATAGTAATGATAATGAAATAGAAATAACATTAATAATTTTTTATGGCCAGACAATAACTAGTTATTTCCTTATATTTTATATTTATTGAAATTTAAATCAAAAGAATATGATTCAACCTAAAACCCTTTTGAAAGTAGCTGATAATAGCGGAGCTCAAGAAGTTATGTGTATTCGTATTTTAGTAACTAAGTATACTTTTATTGGTAATATTATTGTTGCTGTAATAAAAAAAACAATGCCTCGTATGCCTTTAGAAAGATCAGAAGTAATTCGAGCTGTTATTGTTCGCACATGCACAGAACTTAAACGAGATAATGGCATGATAATACGATATGATGAGAATGCGGCAGTTTTAATTGATAAAGATGGCAATCCAAAAGGTACTAGAATCTTTGGTGTAATTCCTCGAGAATTGAGAAAATATAATTTTACTAAAATAATTTCATTAGCACCCGACGTTTTATAAATTTGAATCAAATAAATCAAATATTTAATTTTTATATATTTAAATTATGTTTTTTTATTTATTAGATACATTTAGATAAATAAATAATGGAAGCATCAATAAAATAATTAGGATTTATCATGATGGGTAAAGATATTATTTATAAAATAATAACTTCTATAAGGAATGTTGATGATACGAATAAAAGAAGAGTTAAAATAGCATCTACTAATATCACAAATAACCTTATAAAAATACTTTTACAAGAAGGATTTATTAAAGATGTTCGAAAGAATCATATTAGTAATAAAAAAAAATTATTAGTTTTAACATTAAGAAATAAAACGAAGAATAATAAATATACGATAAATTTTAAAAATATAAGTCGTCCGGGTTTACAAATATATTCAAATTATCAAAAAATTCCTAGGGTTTTAGGAGGACTAGGAATAGTAATTCTTTCTACTTCTATAGGTTTAATGACAGATAAAGAAGCTAGACGAAAAAGAATTGGGGGAGAAATTTTATGTTATATTTGGTGATTATTTATTGAAAATAAAAAATAAAAAGAGTAAATAAGTTAAAAGGAGTATTATAAATCTAATAATGAAGATAAAATCTTCTGTTCGTAAAATTTGTGAAAAATGTCGATTGGTTCGAAGGCGGGGTCACTTTTTTATTATTTGTTACAAACTTCGACATAAACAGAGACAGAAATAGTCTAATAGACTATTTCTGTCTCTGTTTATGTCTACTAAAACAAGACTAAAACTAGGATATATAATAGAATAATAATATAATTATGAAAAAAACTAGATCAATAAAAAATATTAGTTCACGTAATAATAAACCGAGAATATTAAAAGGAGTTATTTATATTCAATCAGGTTTTAATAATACTATTGTAACTGTGTCAGATGTTATGGGTCGGGTTATTTATTGGACTTCTGCAGGTACTTCTGGATTTAGAGGGACAAGAAAAAAAACACCTTATGTTGCTCAAATTACAACATGTAACGCTATGCAGAAAATAGTAGGTCTAGGTATTCAACAAGCTGCGGTTATGATAAAAGGTCCGGGTTTAGGAAGAGATGCAGCATTAAGAACTATTCGTAGAAATGGTCTCTTATTGAGATTCGTCCGAGATGTTACATCTATTCCACATAATGGATGTCGCCCGCCTAAGAAAAGGCGTGTCTAATTTATAAGTCGAACTAAATGAACTTAGATTATATTTCAAAATCTTTATAAATTTTTTTTTTTCAAAATAACGTTTCCTTTTTTAAAGTAAAGTAAGAATGCTAAGCTTTTTATTTATCATAATGCCTATTGGTGTTCCAAGAGTACCTTTTCGTATTCCCGGAGAGGAAGATGCAGCTTGGGTTGACATATAGTGCGACTTGTAAGACCTATTATGGTCATATGGTATTTATATTTAACCATTAGCTCCCCGATTGAGTATTCAAATTTTCACCAAATAAATAATCTGATCATAAAATAAAAAAGATTTAATAAGTCAAGATTAATATTATTCATTAAAGACTCATATTAATGAATTCTTATAAATTATTTGAAGCGTGAAATAAAATAAAAATACTTTGTTTATCATTAAAAGATAAAAATTTATGGTTTATTTGAATTTTGAAAAGTATTCAGGCTCCGTTCAAAAGAGTAAATAGAATTAATAATTACTTGCAAAATATAATAACTACTATACCTTAGCTTTATCCTTTATTTTATTTGTTCTATATGTGTAAATAAAAGTCGGATAAAATACTATACGGAGTAGAATAATAACCTAAAAGAAAAACCTTATTAAGGAACAATAAAATACATCGTTGATTTACTCGTCGATGAACCAATGCATCAATTAGCTGTTAAATTACTAAAGACTAAAGTAACTCAACTGGATTTATTATTTATATTTTGCTATTAAAATAATAATAGAAATATATAATATAATTAGATATAATTTAGACTAGGTAAAACCTAATGTTAAAATAATCCAAAACTACTTGAATTTACACATTGATTATTTTTTACATTTTATAGATCTTATGAAATAACTAAAACCATATGTATTAAAAAGTGCACGTATGGTTTAGCTAGGATAATAATTCCTTAATCAACCGACTTTATCGAGAAAGATTGCTTTTTTTAGGACAAGAGATTGATAGTGATATATCAAATCAAATTGTTGGTCTTATGGTCTATCTAAGTATAGAAGATGAAATTAAAGATATTTATCTATTTATAAACTCTCCGGGAGGTTGGGTAATACCTGGAATAGCTATTTATGATACTATGCAATTCATCTCACCAGATATAAATACTATATGTATTGGATTAGCCGCATCGATGGGATCTTTAGTTCTGGTTGGAGGAGAAATTACCAAACGTTTAGCATTCCCTCACGCTTGGCGCCAATGAGTCTAAAAAAAAAAATGCCTTCGCTTCGCTTTTTAAAAATAAAAACAAAATAATATTAATAAATTAATGAGAAAAAATAAAAATAATAAATAATTTCGTAAAATTAAAAATTAGTAAAAATAGCATGGCACTTAAAATTTGATATCTTAATAAAACATTATATTAGATATTTATATAAGTTATATATATTTTAATTATTTTTTTTTACATATGATTTTATATCAAAATATAGTAGATAGTAATATGAAACAATTTTTATTCTTATCTTTATCTTACACATAAATATTAATATTTATGTGTAAGATAAAGATAAGAATAAAATAAAGCGTCACATATATCTTTACCAAATTAAAGGTCTTTTATATTTATATTTTTAATTTTAAAAAAGAAACTTAAAGAAACTTTGGGATTGCGAAATTAAATATTTTAAGTTAAAATATATATTATAATTTAATAAAAAAATAAAGTAACAGAAACATCATAGTACGGCTATAAATTAAAGGAAGGATGTAAAAGGGTCTTTAATTCTTATTCGGTCTAATAAAATAGATTCACTTACAGAGCCGTATGCAATGCAAAATGAATAGGCCAAAATGCCTGTACGGTGTATGTTTAATTTTTTTGTTTTATTAAAACTAAAATACTAAATATCAGGGTTATGATTCATCAACCTGTTAGTTCTTTTTACGAAGCACAAGCAGGGGATTTATTATGGAAGCCGAAGAGATATTAAAACTTCGTGAAACTCTAACACGAGTCTATGTACAAAGAACGGGTAAGCCTTTATGGGTTATATCTGAAGATATGGAAAGGGATGTTTTTATGTCAGCAACAGAAGCTAGAGATTATGGTATCGTTGATCTTGTAGCCATAGAAACTGATATAAAAGACTGGGTAATCCCTTCATATTCATATTAATTTAATATTTTTTATGAAAAATATTAAATTAATATGAATATGAAGGGATTACCCAGTCTTTTATATCAGTTTCTATGGCTACAAGATCAACGATACCATAATCTCTAGCTTCTGTTGCTGACATAAAAACATCCCTTTCCATATCTTCAGATATAACCCATAAAGGCTTACCCGTTCTTTGTACATAGACTCGTGTTAGAGTTTCACGAAGTTTTAATATCTCTTCGGCTTCCATAATAAAATCCCCTGCTTGTGCTTCGTAAAAAGAACTAACAGGTTGATGAATCATAACCCTGATATTTAGTATTTTAGTTTTAATAAAACAAAAAAATTAAACATACACCGTACAGGCATTTTGGCCTATTCATTTTGCATTGCATACGGCTCTGTAAGTGAATCTATTTTATTAGACCGAATAAGAATTAAAGACCCTTTTACATCCTTCCTTTAATTTATAGCCGTACTATGATGTTTCTGTTACTTTATTTTTTTATTAAATTATAATATATATTTTAACTTAAAATATTTAATTTCGCAATCCCAAAGTTTCTTTAAGTTTCTTTTTTAAAATTAAAAATATAAATATAAAAGACCTTTAATTTGGTAAAGATATATGTGACGCTTTATTTTATTCTTATCTTTATCTTACACATAAATATTAATATTTATGTGTAAGATAAAGATAAGAATAAAAATTGTTTCATATTACTATCTACTATATTTTGATATAAAATCATATGTAAAAAAAAATAATTAAAATATATATAACTTATATAAATATCTAATATAATGTTTTATTAAGATATCAAATTTTAAGTGCCATGCTATTTTTACTAATTTTTAATTTTACGAAATTATTTATTATTTTTATTTTTTCTCATTAATTTATTAATATTATTTTGTTTTTATTTTTAAAAAGCGAAGCGAAGGCATTTTTTTTTTTAGACTCATTGGCGCCAAGCGTGAGGGAATGCTAAACGTTTGGTAATTTCTCCTCCAACCAGAACTAAAGATCCCATCGATGCGGCTAATCCAATACATATAGTATTTATATCTGGTGAGATGAATTGCATAGTATCATAAATAGCTATTCCAGGTATTACCCAACCTCCCGGAGAGTTTATAAATAGATAAATATCTTTAATTTCATCTTCTATACTTAGATAGACCATAAGACCAACAATTTGATTTGATATATCACTATCAATCTCTTGTCCTAAAAAAAGCAATCTTTCTCGATAAAGTCGGTTGATTAAGGAATTATTATCCTAGCTAAACCATACGTGCACTTTTTAATACATATGGTTTTAGTTATTTCATAAGATCTATAAAATGTAAAAAATAATCAATGTGTAAATTCAAGTAGTTTTGGATTATTTTAACATTAGGTTTTACCTAGTCTAAATTATATCTAATTATATTATATATTTCTATTATTATTTTAATAGCAAAATATAAATAATAAATCCAGTTGAGTTACTTTAGTCTTTAGTAATTTAACAGCTAATTGATGCATTGGTTCATCGACGAGTAAATCAACGATGTATTTTATTGTTCCTTAATAAGGTTTTTCTTTTAGGTTATTATTCTACTCCGTATAGTATTTTATCCGACTTTTATTTACACATATAGAACAAATAAAATAAAGGATAAAGCTAAGGTATAGTAGTTATTATATTTTGCAAGTAATTATTAATTCTATTTACTCTTTTGAACGGAGCCTGAATACTTTTCAAAATTCAAATAAACCATAAATTTTTATCTTTTAATGATAAACAAAGTATTTTTATTTTATTTCACGCTTCAAATAATTTATAAGAATTCATTAATATGAGTCTTTAATGAATAATATTAATCTTGACTTATTAAATCTTTTTTATTTTATGATCAGATTATTTATTTGGTGAAAATTTGAATACTCAATCGGGGAGCTAATGGTTAAATATAAATACCATATGACCATAATAGGTCTTACAAGTCGCACTATATGTCAACCCAAGCTGCATCTTCCTCTCCGGGAATACGAAAAGGTACTCTTGGAACACCAATAGGCATTATGATAAATAAAAAGCTTAGCATTCTTACTTTACTTTAAAAAAGGAAACGTTATTTTGAAAAAAAAAAATTTATAAAGATTTTGAAATATAATCTAAGTTCATTTAGTTCGACTTATAAATTAGACACGCCTTTTCTTAGGCGGGCGACATCCATTATGTGGAATAGATGTAACATCTCGGACGAATCTCAATAAGAGACCATTTCTACGAATAGTTCTTAATGCTGCATCTCTTCCTAAACCCGGACCTTTTATCATAACCGCAGCTTGTTGAATACCTAGACCTACTATTTTCTGCATAGCGTTACATGTTGTAATTTGAGCAACATAAGGTGTTTTTTTTCTTGTCCCTCTAAATCCAGAAGTACCTGCAGAAGTCCAATAAATAACCCGACCCATAACATCTGACACAGTTACAATAGTATTATTAAAACCTGATTGAATATAAATAACTCCTTTTAATATTCTCGGTTTATTATTACGTGAACTAATATTTTTTATTGATCTAGTTTTTTTCATAATTATATTATTATTCTATTATATATCCTAGTTTTAGTCTTGTTTTAGTAGACATAAACAGAGACAGAAATAGTCTATTAGACTATTTCTGTCTCTGTTTATGTCGAAGTTTGTAACAAATAATAAAAAAGTGACCCCGCCTTCGAACCAATCGACATTTTTCACAAATTTTACGAACAGAAGATTTTATCTTCATTATTAGATTTATAATACTCCTTTTAACTTATTTACTCTTTTTATTTTTTATTTTCAATAAATAATCACCAAATATAACATAAAATTTCTCCCCCAATTCTTTTTCGTCTAGCTTCTTTATCTGTCATTAAACCTATAGAAGTAGAAAGAATTACTATTCCTAGTCCTCCTAAAACCCTAGGAATTTTTTGATAATTTGAATATATTTGTAAACCCGGACGACTTATATTTTTAAAATTTATCGTATATTTATTATTCTTCGTTTTATTTCTTAATGTTAAAACTAATAATTTTTTTTTATTACTAATATGATTCTTTCGAACATCTTTAATAAATCCTTCTTGTAAAAGTATTTTTATAAGGTTATTTGTGATATTAGTAGATGCTATTTTAACTCTTCTTTTATTCGTATCATCAACATTCCTTATAGAAGTTATTATTTTATAAATAATATCTTTACCCATCATGATAAATCCTAATTATTTTATTGATGCTTCCATTATTTATTTATCTAAATGTATCTAATAAATAAAAAAACATAATTTAAATATATAAAAATTAAATATTTGATTTATTTGATTCAAATTTATAAAACGTCGGGTGCTAATGAAATTATTTTAGTAAAATTATATTTTCTCAATTCTCGAGGAATTACACCAAAGATTCTAGTACCTTTTGGATTGCCATCTTTATCAATTAAAACTGCCGCATTCTCATCATATCGTATTATCATGCCATTATCTCGTTTAAGTTCTGTGCATGTGCGAACAATAACAGCTCGAATTACTTCTGATCTTTCTAAAGGCATACGAGGCATTGTTTTTTTTATTACAGCAACAATAATATTACCAATAAAAGTATACTTAGTTACTAAAATACGAATACACATAACTTCTTGAGCTCCGCTATTATCAGCTACTTTCAAAAGGGTTTTAGGTTGAATCATATTCTTTTGATTTAAATTTCAATAAATATAAAAATATAAGGAAATAACTAGTTATTGTCTGGCCATAAAAAATTATTAATGTTATTTCTATTTCATTATCATTACTATCTTGAAATAGAAATAATGAATTTAGTTTTTATAGGAAGTTTATATGTAGCTATTTTAAGAGCAGTCTTAGCTACAGTTTCTGATACTCCACTCATTTCATAGAGTATTCGTCCTGGTTTAATAACAGAAACCCAATATTCAGGGGCTCCTTTGCTTGTACCCATACGTGTTTCTTTAGGTCTTAGAGTAACAGGTTTATCCGGGAATATCCGTACCCATAGTTTTCCCCCACGACGCGTATATCTCGATATTGATCTTCGTCCTGCTTCTATTTGCCTAGCTGTGATCCAAGCAGGTTCAAGGGCTTTTATCGCATATCTACCAAAACAAATACGATTACCTCGGCAAGATATCCCTTTCATTCTACCTCTATGTTGTTTACGAAATCTTGTTTTTTGTGGGTTATAGTTGATGGTTATATCATAATACCAGCTCTACTACAGAACCGTACATGAGACTTTAATCTCATACGGCTCCTCACGAATAAATAAAAATTAAAATATTAGAACAGATATAATTTAACCATTTAAAATTATATATATATAATTTTCTCACGAATGAACTAAAAATCGAATACAAAATATATATCGATAGTTTATATAAGTTCGCAGGCGAATATCGTCCTTCCCTTATTTTTAGTTTCGCCATCCTACCCAATGAATCAGTATTAGTTTAATCTTATCTTAGTAACAGAAAACTACTTATGGAGTTCACAGGTTATGTCGTTCCTATAGCTTCTTCTTTTTTTTTAGCACTTTTTTGTTTAGACTTAAGCTATTCACAATGGAGCTATCCTCACTAATAAGAATTTTTTTTTATTCTTATTTATGGTATAATTTATAATTCTACTCAATTATTATTAAATTTAAGCTCTATTTTATATAATAGTATTATATTTAGTTTTTTTTAGATTATTTATGTTGATAATTATTTATAACATTGTGCTTAATTCATTAATATGAAAAAAATCTTAAGTCATACATTTTAAGATTTTATCATATTAAAACATAATAATATTAGATTACTTATTATTATAATTCTAGATATTTATTCTGAATTCTTTATTCTTTCTATCAGTTTTTAATTTTTAAATAGATCCTTTGTCACACTTTATAATCTAAATAATCTAAGATAAGGTTCTTATTTATGAAAATAGATTTAGTTGCTACAACTATACAATGATTAAATCATATAATTACACTTTTATTAGGATCTTTACTTTAAGGAGAAAGTTATAAGTTATTATATACTAAGTATACTAACGAGTCACACACTGAGCATAACAATTAAAAATAAAAAGGTTTGACCCAACTTTTATGGAATCTTAGCTGATGATGTATATATATGTATAATCAATATGTGTATAACCAATAAAAATAATTTGTTAAATTTTAAATAATCTCTATAAACTTTGATAAATAAATAAATTACAAAAAATATGCAAGAGTTCTATTTGCCTCTGCGATTCTAATAATTCTTTCTTTCTCACGTATGGCATATCCAATACCTTTAGTGGCCTCTATTAATTCAGAACTTAATTTAAGAACCATATTTGGCCCCGATCGTTTTCGGGATGCTCTTAATAACCATTTAATAGCAATAATTTTTCCTTGTTCTAATCCTAATTCAGTAATAACTAGGTTACCTTCGTTTCGTTTGTTTATTTTTACACCTGGATTTAGTATGCATATTGCTTGACGTAAAAAAGCTAGGGGATTTTTTTTTTTATTTTTTTGAATATATTTCAAAGATAGATAGATAATTTTATAAGCCAAATATTTCTTTCCGTTTTTCATAATACGAGTCACTAACATGCTAACTAATTTATTATGATAAATTGGATCATATTTTATTATTTTTTTTTTCTGAAACATTTCGGCGTGACATGCGACTTTCGGCTTTATATAAAAAATAATTTTTTTTATAAAGGTTAAAGAATTACTTATTTTAACCTTTTGACCCCATATTGTAGGATGGATTTTAAAATATAGTATATTAAAAATCTTCCGCCAAACCGTACATACAACTTTCATTGAATACGGCTTTTAAAAGAAGTATCTATAATAACTATAATAAATAGAAATATTTATTATTTACTTCTATATATTCATTTATTTTTGATTTATTTTAATTGAATATCCGTTTCCTTTTTTAACTTTGAAGATTGGAAATCTTTTATTTTATATATCCATATTCCATAGTTATTAAGTTTAGAATATAATGTGACATATGTTAAAAGATTGCTAGTATGCTTAGACTTGTTCTAAAAAAAGATATAAGCGTGTTATTTGTTAACAATAGCCAAAGGAAAGGGTATCTTATTAAAATATTACTTATTACTTTCGATACTTAACTTTAAACTTATAATAATTTTATAACTAGATAATTTATTTATAAATAATATCAATTTTTTTAGTTATAGCCTGCTACAGTCTCCTTAAAACAAAACTTTTTATTAGGTTAGCCATAAAATTTACGTGTTTTATAGCAATTCACACGGTATTATTAAAATATACAAATATTGGATAAAAATAAAAAACGCACTAGAACGCCCTTTTTTACGATCTTTTACTCCGACAGCATCTAGAATTCCTCGAATAATGTGATATCTCACGCCAGGTAAATCTTTAACCCTCCCTCCTCTTACTAATACTATAGAATGTTCTTTAAATTATGGCCAATACCAGGGATATAAGCAGTGATAGAAATCCAGAAGTTAATCGTACTCTGGCTATTTTACGCAAAGCAGAGTTTGGCTTCTTCGGGGTAAGAGTGTAAAGTTGACATATACATATAATATATAAATAGTCACTTTACAGAACCGTACATGAGACTTTAATCTCATACGGCTCATCAATATATTAGTTTATTTTCAATCAACATAAATTTTTTTATTTATATTTATACTAAAATATACTAAAAAATCGAATATTGGATAAAAGTATAAAGGATTAATGTGAGCTTATCCAGACAATTATGCACTATTTATAAGTTATAGTTATATAATAATT
>JACERR010000040.1:242500-250000 GCA_016760335.1 Gastrodia elata | reverse complement strand
ACACACACACATAAACTCCTATATGTTTATATATTTAGATGCGGTTGGCACACACACACACACACATATACATATACTTACAACTGTAGACACACACAAACACACACGCTCAAAGAGATTAGTATAATTGAGTATGTGTGTGTGTGTGTATACTAATCTCTATGTGTGCATTTATGTGTGTGTGTGCATGTTTGTTAGGTATATATATGTATCACACACACAAACACATGTATGTCTGTATATTATGTGTGTGTGTGTGTGTGTATCTCTACATGGAGATTAGTACATATGAGTGTATATATACACACACTCACACACACATAGATATACGTAATACATACTCGTAGACACCATACACATAGAAATGGGTGTAAATATTGACAACCATATATATACATGTAGACACACACACAAACACACACACACATATAGATTAGTATATATGAGTGTGTGTGTGTGTGTGTGTTTGCGTATCTATATATTTATATATGGTTTTGAGTATACGCACATAGACACACACACACTTATATATACTTATCTCCATGTGTGTATATTTATATACTAATATCTATATATATGTATATATGAGTGTGTGTGGGCTTGGATAGACACACTCATATATACTTATCTCTATATGATAAATACATACGGTTGTGAGTATGTATACCCTATATATACTAATCTCTATGTGTGTATGTTTGTGAGTGTGTGTGCGTGTGTGCGTGTGTTGAGTATACATTCATGTGTGTATGTGTGTGTGTGTGTGTGTGTGTGCGTGTGTGTGTGTATATATATATATATATATATATTTATATATATATATATATATATATTTATATACATTTGTGAGTATGTAAACTCAACACACACACATACACACACACACATATATACTAATTTCTACATATGTATGTGTGTGTGTCTATATATATTAGTGTGTTGTATACATGTGTGTGTTGGGTACACATACTCATATATATGTGTGTGTGTTATATAAATACATAGATATAAACACATAGTATACATACTATATATATATATATATATATATATATATATATGTATATATATATATGTATATATATATATATATATATATATATACATACATAGAGATTAGTATACTAATCCTTATGTGTGTGTATGTTGCCCAACGCTATAAATATATCACAGGCACACACACACACACACATATATTTGTGCTAATTTTAGACCACTCATCCAATTTAACTTATAGCTTAAATATTAGTGAGAATAGATACACCTTAGTGCCAAATCAACCAATTCTCTGAGGATCGATAAATTCTCAGAAAGTCACACTTTCCACTTATTACTTCAGACCACATACACTTGTGTGCAAGCGCAAATGTGTATTTACAGTCGGTCAAGTTTTTGGCGCCGTTGCCGGGGAATTGGTTTCTGATTTGAATTAAGGACAATCTATAAGTAACTAGAGATTTAAGCATTTGCTTGCATATATTAGTGATTTTAGATTTTTTGTAATTATCAAGCTAACATTTCTTTTTATTATTTTATTTTTGAAAAATCTGTGATCTTTATTACCAAACTCATTCTTGAAAAGTCATCTTGTAACTTGTATGAGTAAAAGAGTCTGTACTGAATATCTTTTTGATCCAGAAATAGAAAGAACATACTTACAAACTAGGCGAGAACAAAACTTATCAAACCAACAAGCTGTTATGGATAATATCAATGAAAATTTAAAAGAGCCTAGGGATAGAACACTTAGAGATTATGCACTACCCACTGTTAGGGGAATCCCCCATGCGATTGTAAGGCTAAATATAGAAGCCTACAATTTTGAAATCAAACCTTCCACACTAAGTATGGTGCAAAACAATCAGTTTGGAGGATTAGCCACTGAAGATCCTAACTCACATATTTCAACTTTCCTTGAAATATGTGATACCTTCAGATTTAACGGTGTCTCTGAAGACGCAGTTAAATTGCAGCTATTTCCTTTCTCAGTGAGAGATAGAGCTAAGAGTTTGGCTGGCTCAGCTCTTTACTGAGTGATTCTATCAGTACTTGGGACAATTTGACTAAGAAATTCTTAGCCAAATACTTCCCTCTAGCTAAAACTGCACGGTTAAGAATTGAGATCACCAACTCTA
Organism: Gastrodia elata; assembly: GCA_016760335.1. NCBI lineage: Eukaryota > Viridiplantae > Streptophyta > Magnoliopsida > Asparagales > Orchidaceae > Gastrodia > Gastrodia elata. The sequence continues at coordinate 247,865 of JACERR010000040.1, read as the reverse complement.
CTCAGATGGAAGGTGAGACTCTTTATGATCGGTGGGATCGCTTTAAGGAGTGCCTCAGGCGTTATCCCCATCATGGGTTACCTCTATGGATGCAAGTGCAAACCTTTTACAATGGTTTGAACGCTCCAACAAGGACACTCATTGATGCGGCCGCTAGTGGCTCCATTAGTGGAAAAACCCAAGAGGAAGCTTATGACCTCTTAGAAGAAATGGCAAACAACGCACACCAATGGCCTTCTGAAAGGCTAAAAAGAGAATTCATTAAAATAACCAAATCTAATCAAATAACAGCTCTTCAACAAGAAATTCATGCCTTGAACGAAAGGATAGAAATGATGAATGTAAATGTGGTTTCTAAGGTACACTGTGAATTGTGCGGGGGTAGGCACAACAGTGAGAGCTGTAATTTAAACAATCCCTTCGTACAGAACAATACTGAACAAGTCAACTACCTAAGAAACAACAACCCAACAAACAACCCCTACTCCAATACGTACAATCCAGGGTGGAAAAACCACCCAAATTTCTCATCGAGTAATAATAATAACAATGCTAATCAATATGGGGGGATTCTTCTAACCAGCAAGGCATGAACTATAGCAACAACAACAACAACTACCAACACAATCTAGAAGGGGCCTTCAATTCATTTAAGGCCGAAACATCCCAATTCATGCACCGCACTGAGGCCACCATCACATGTCACGAGGCTTCTACTTAGGAATAGAAGCCTCCCTTAGGAATATTGAAACTCAATTGGGATAAATCACTAAGTAGCTGACCTCTAAGCAGCAAGGGGCTTTACCCAGTTCAACGGAAATAAACCTAATGGAATTGGTGAGTGTGATATATTCTGAAAGTGTATCAGAAGGAATGAATGAGGAGAAAGAGAGAGCAACAAATTTTGGACTAGAGGAAGTGAGAAGAAGAAATGGGAATGACCATGAAAAGCTAACCACACCCAACTGTGAAGATCTTGGGAGGTTGAGCATCCCTTGCATAATATGAAATGAAGTGTTTGTAGATCCCTTGTGTGATCTAGGTGCTTCAGTAAATGTTATGCCCTACCTCATCTATGAACAATTAAAGGTAGGAGGGATGGAATATACCTCAATGATTTTGGAGTTTGCTAATCTTGAATCCCTTATCCCTCTAGGAATGATAAAGAATGTTGCTATTGAATTAGAGAATTTCATTGTTCCAACTAATTTTGTGGTGTGTGAATGGGACCGATGGAACAAAAATTCAACTATTATTTTTGGAAGACCCTTTTTGATGAGTGTTAAGGCTGTCATTGATGTGAGTCACGGTATAATGAGCATCAGTGTTAAGGGAAAAACATAAGGGTTTGATCTAAAACCACTCTCTTTAAAAAGAAAGAAATGGAGGATGAAGTAAGAAAAAGGATGAGAGAAGAGAGGTTATGGGTAGATAATGTTCTAGGAGACCTGATAATAAAAGAAAAAAATTTTGATGGCTACTCTACTCCTTCCTCTAAAAAGGGGAGCAAGGAAGGAGTGAAAAAGAGAAAAACGAGATGTGGAAAAAGAAAGAAAAAGACTCCCCCAAATTTTGAAAATGAAAAAATGGATCCTTCAGATGAAGCTAAGGATGAACTGGGTTTGACCCACCAAGAGGGTTGTGCTCACTTGGACATCTTTAGCATATGGAAAAGGAAACCGCTGGATCCAACATATTGAGCAGTAGTGAGTCTAGCTTAGGATGTAAAATGAAGTGCTTATTGGGAGGCAACCCAAAAAAAAAAAAAAAACTTTTGTGCGCAGCAGCGCGCTATGGCGGAAATTCCGCGACAGCGCGCTGCGGCGAAAAATCTGAGACAGTGCGCTGCAGCGGAATTTCCACAATAGCGCACCGCAGCGAGCCTTGCATGCATGATGGGCATCGCAACGGCTCACGGACCCTATTTCCGCCCCTTGAGCGCTTGACCCCGCGGTCGGGAGCTGCAGCGCGCTACTGCTACCGCGCGCTGCAGCAGTTTGCCCATATTCAAAAAAAAAATTCCTATCTTGGGAACATGCAATCAACAAGTCATGACCTTTTGAGTTCCCAAGGAAGTCAAAAGATTGCTAGAAAAGCTTCCCCCCCTTCACATGGATCACCACATTTATGGCATGGGGAAGACCATTTGACCATCTTCTCTTTGCCTTGAATATTTGGGCTATAAATAGGGAGGGAATGGGGTGGGGGGGGTGGGGGTTATCCTTGCACCTTTCAATTCTCCTATTCTCTTTAGGTTCTTGATCCTCCTAATCCTCATCCCTTGCGATGTCAACTGGGAAGAAGGTGATTGCTCACAAGAATGTTGAAGCCTCCTCGTCCGGAGGAACTTTCAACACCAAGAGGTTCTCTTCGGTGGAAGCCGAACACCGCTTTGTTTCCATCACTTCCCAATGGAAGTTGACTCCGGAGAGTAGTTTTAGCAACGCTTACCCCATCCCGCATGAGCAAGTCACCCCACGGGGATAAGGAGAATTTGCGACTAAGAGAGCCCCTACATACCCGACAATTGTCCAGGAAGTATATACGAATACGATCAACGCGTCCGGGCAGCGGGTCATCTGCCGGGGTAAGGTGGTCACCCTAGGAATTGCTCAAATTGAGCAATTATTTGGGCTTGGAGAGGTAAATTCTTGTTCTTACTCTGACCTCTTGGATTCTCGCTTTGACCCCCATAGTCTGATTGCGAAAATTGTCAATGATGACACTGAGTGGGAAGGAGGACTCGCCAACATTCCTCGCTCCGAATTGACAGAGACAAGTAGTGCATGGCTGATCATCATTTCTAGTAATGTTATGCCCTCGAGTCACTTGACTGAAGTGACCCATGCTCGAGCACTTCTTCTATGCTCCTTGGTTAGGGCGGGCAAAATCCGCATCTTGAGCATAATCTTTGAGCAGCTTCGGAAGGCTCTCAAGTGCTCATGCATGACTTTGGCCTTTGGGTCTTTGATTTTGGGGTTGTGCGAGTCCCAAGGGGTCAAGATCCATTCCTCTAGCTCCGTGGTTCCCCCCAGCTGTGCCCTTAATCCTTCAAACCTAAATGTCCGGGCAAGTGAACGAAAGCTGCCCAAAAAGAGAAGGGGACCTAAAGGGGATGCATCCGCACCTTCTGACTCGCGCCTCACAAACCAACTTTTGGTGCGCCTCCACAATCAGCATGCGGAGCTTAGCAAGGCTCTTGCAACCGATATGGTATTCTTCAAGCAGGAGATCAGCCTACAGTGCAAGTTCTAATCTAAATTCCACGAAGCCCTTGGGATGATGTTTGTTGATTAGAGTTTGCAAGGTGGGTCGGACGCCTCTGTGTTGCCAAGGCCTCCCATCGGTTCTCCCATTCCAAAGATGCGCTACCCTACCGAGACGGCTTATGTAGTGGAGGAAGACGATGAAGGGGAAGAGGACAATTAATTAGGTTGTATTTGTTCTTTTTTATTTATTCTTTTGTATCTTTTATTTTAGTATGTTTTTATTTGAGATTTCAATTTATGAATTTTCATATTCCCACATTTTTGAGTTATTCTTAATTGAAATATTTTTCTGAATTTTTCAAAAGAAATGAAAATCAAAAAAATGTAAAAATCAAGTGTGATATAAGTAAAAGTATGCTTAGCAAAAATGATTAAATGAAATATATGCAATATAATGTTGTAATTGAAGAATGAATGGTGGAAAATCTAAATCTCCAAAAATTTAAATAGATGCTTGAGCTAAGTGTGGGGGAAGGCAAGGACATAATCTAAAATCTTTTTAGCATGGATTCTAAATGGAGTGTGCTAGGCTCCCGTAGGACTTCATGATCACAAAGATATTAGGGATGAAGAAAAATGTCTCTCTCTAAGGATGAAAAGAACAAAATATTTATGGAAAAAGGGATGATGAAAAATATCTCTCCCAAATGAACAAAATGAGAAAGGATGAAGAAAAATATATCTCCTTTAAACTTTTCATCTTTGTGATTCATAAAAAGGAGCACATATGGCATAACTCTTGAATCCCTAACCAATTATTTAGTCTAATTAAGTCCACATTGAATTGTACCCATAACCTAATTTCAAGCATTGAAAATTCAAATATTTGGAGATTTATTAATGTGGTGCCACAATTGAAAATATTAATATTACTATATTGTTCATTTCATTTTTGCCATGCACATATTCTGACTTATACTTACTTTATGTACATTATTGTGACTTTCATCCCTTCAAAACAGAAAAAATTTGTTATTTTGAGCTTACTCAAGAACAAGCAAGAATTTAAGTGTGGGGGTGTGATGAATCCATATATTATATCTAAATAAAAGGGAAAATTTATCTATTTAAGATCTTTATACTGCTCCTAAAATCAATTTTTTCTATCTTTTTCAGGAAAATAGAATCCAAAGGAGTTCTAGGGCATTTCTGCAGAGTTTATAAAATTTTATTAAAGAAAACCGCTGTAGCGCGCGCCGCAGCAGTCTGCAGCAGAAATTTCTAAATTTTATGAAAATTAATCTCAACTAATTGAACAATGTTTTTCGCAAAATAACCCGCTACAGCGTGCGGTCGCGCGCTGCAGCGGTCTGCAGCGGAAATATTCATAACTTTATAAAACTGGGGCTCAACTAATTGAACAGTGTTTTTTTGCAAAATGACCCTCTACAGCACGCGGTCACGCGCTACAGCGGTCTGCAGCGAAAATATTTATAACTTCATAAAATGGGGGCTCAATTAATTGAACAGTGCTTTTCACAAAATGCCCCACTACAGCGCGACGTCGTGCACTGCAGCGGGCTGCGGCGGGAAATATTTTTTACTTTAAAAAAATGAAAAGTGAAGTAATTGAATAGTGTTTTTTGCGGTATGACCCGCTACATCGCATGGTCGCGCGGTGCAGCGATCTGCAGGGGACATCTTCCAAAGCTTTAACACAGTAGCGCGCAGCAGCGTGGGACTTGGCGAATGAGCAAAGGATCGTTGCACGCCGCAGCGTGCCACAGTGCGCTACCACATGCTACAGTGCGCTGCAGCGGCCCACCTCAAATTTTTCCCAGATAAGCATTAAATGCGGCTGGGGACATGACCTTTATCCTAGATTTTGTCCCCAGCCATCATTCCTTACTGCAGCCCATTTTTATTTGAAAATGGAAGCTTTGAGGTGATGTTTTGGGTAAATAATTGAGGATTATTGTCGCCTCACCATAAATGGAGGTTATTGTCATAATGAATTCAGATTTTTATATAGAGAAGCTGGTTTGAAATGAGGAGGAAGATGGCAGCCCCCCCTTCCTATATATACCCCTCCTCTTGACTAGAGGAGGGTTCACAATTTTAGCAAAAATTAACTAAGTAAGAAGGAGAGCCAAAGG
>JACERR010000040.1:230000-237500 GCA_016760335.1 Gastrodia elata | reverse complement strand
TGAGTGTGTGTGTGTGTGTGTTTACATATATACAGTTGTTGGGCATAAATATTCAGAAATACACTTATATATATATATATATTAATATATATGGGTGTGAGTGTGACCAACACACACACATTCATACACACACACACATTTAGATATTTGTATGTGTTTGTTTGTGTGTTGACATATAGAAGTTAAGTATACACACACACAGACACGCATGTATTTATGTATTAATCTCTATATGTGTGCAGTTTATATATACATATCTCTATGTGTTTGTGCGTGTGTGTGTGCATTATGTGTATGCATACCCAACACACAATGCACACAATTTTTTGTGTGTGTGTGTGTGTCTACCCAACACACACACCCACACACATAGAGATTAGTATATATAAGTGTGTGTGAGTGTTTGTGTCTACAAAGATTTGTGTGTGGGTGTGTGTGTGTAGTGTGTGTTTACTCACACACACACACATGAGTATGTATACACATGTCTGTGTCTATATATATATATATATATACTTATCAATATGTGTGTTTATTTGTGACATAGATATACACACTCAACACACACACACACACACACATGCAAACATGACCTAACAAGCACACACACACACACACACATGTATACAACACATATATATGAGTTTGTATACCCAACACAAATACACATATATTGATATATATACATATGTGTGTGTAACACACTATGTATACGTATGTGTGTGTGTATGTTAGTATACCCATATATGGATGTGACACATACAGATAAGTATATATATGAGTGCAAGTGTGTGTGTCTACAAATATATGATTATTGGGCATACATATTCACAAACACACTTAGATATATATATTAGTATATATGAGTGTGTGTGTGCCCCAACACACACACACACATACACTCTTATATATATATATATACACACACACACACACTAATATAGATGTTTGTGTATGTTTGTGTTTGTGACACACATATATGTATTTATATGCTAATCTCTATGTGTGTGTGTATATATATTTTTATCTATATGTGTTTGTGTGTGTGTGTGTTGTGTGTATGTATACCCAACACACATAATGTACACACTTATGTGTGTGTGTGTGAGTGTCTACCCAACACACACACACACACATAAAGATTAGTATATATGAGTGTGTATGAGTGTTTTTGTCTATAGAGATTTGTGTGTGTGTTTGTGTGTGTGTGTGTGTGTTTGTGTGTGTGAGTGAGTGTTTGTAAACTCACACACACACACATGAGTATGTATACCCATGTGTGTGTCTATATGTATATATACTTATCTTTATGTATATTTATTTGTGATATAGACACACACACTCAACACACACACACACACACTCACACAGGTATATAACACATATATATGAGTTTGTATTTCCAATACACACATACACACACATAAATATATATACATGTGTGTGTAACATACTCTATATATACGTATGTGTGTGTGTGTGTGAGTATATCCATATATGAATGTGACACATGGAGATAAGTATATATGAGTGTGAGGGTGTGTGTGTGTGTGTCTACATATAAATGGTTGTTGGGCTTACATACTCACAAACACACTTAAATATATATAGTGTGTGTGTCTACATATAAATGGTTGTTGGGCTTACATACTCACAAACACACTTAAATATATATATATATATATATATATATATATATATATATATATATATTAATATATATGAGTATGTGTGTGCCCAACAAACACAGACATACACACTCATATAGATGTTTGTGTGTGTTTGTGTGTGTTGACATATATATGTTGAGTAAACACATACACATAGATACACACACAAACAACTGTAAGTATACACATATAAACACACAAAAACATCTGTGTGTGTGTGTGTCTATATATGTGTGTGTGGAGACACTCATATTTGTGAGTATGTATATCCAACCCACACACACTCATATATACTAATCTCTATATGCGTGTGTATATATGAGTGTGTGTGTGTGTTGGGTATACATGCTGTGTGTATGTATGTGTTATATACTAATCTATATGTGTATTGGTTATATATGTAACAAACACAAACCTATATATATACATGCCTACGTATATACATAAACACACACACACACACACTTATATATACTAATCTATATGTGTGTGTGTGTATATGATATTGACACACACACACACACACAAACAGACACACACAACACACACACAAACTAACACACAGAACACACACACACTCTTATATGCTTATCTCTAAATGTGTGTGTGTGTGTTGCACACACACATATATATATATATATATATATATATATATATATATATATATATATATATATGCCCACAAACACACACCCATATATAGATTGTGTGTGTGTGTGTCTTTATATATATATATATATATATATATATATATATATATATATATATATATATATATATATATATATATATATTATATACATATAAATTTACATGTGTGTGTGTATGTACACACACACACACCCATACACACACACCAAACACTACCCACACACACACACACATATAAAGGTATAGACCCAACACAACACACATACAACCATATATAAAGTACATACTTATCTATATGTTATATACACATGTATATAAATATATATATTTGTGTGCATGTGTATCTCTATGTATGTGTGTTTATGTGTGCCTATATATATGTGTTTGTGTTGGGTATATCTATACTAATCTCTATTAATGTTGGATATACATACTATATATACTAACACACACACTCATATATCTCTATGTGTATACATATAGATCTATGTGAGTGTGTATGTTTGTGTATTAGTATTTATGAGTGTGTGTGTGTGTGTGTGTGTGGGTGCACACACACACACTATAGGTGTGTAATTTATATATAAACACAAACACACACATGGAAATAAGTATAAGTATATATATATATGAGTGTATGTGTGTGTTATAACCCAACACAAGCACACACACACACACACACTCATATATAAGAAGTGTGTACAAAATACACACACACACTCTCTCTCTCACTCTCTCTCTCTCACTCTATGGATATGTATGTGTGTGTCACACATCACTAATCTTCATGTGTGTGATACAAATACATACACATAGAGATTAGTATATATGAGTGTGTGTGTGTGTGTGTGTGTGTGGTGTGTGTAGTGTGTCTATATATTTATATATGGTGTGTGTGTGTGTGTATCTGTGTGTGCATATATACTTATGTCTATGTGTGCACACACATAGAGATAAATATATAGATAGACACACAAAAAACACACACACACTCGTACATACTTATCTCCATCTGTGTGTGTCACACATATGTACACACACACACACACACACACACATATATATATATATATATATATACATACTTGTGTCTAGGTGTGTGGGTGGGTGTGTTAGGTATACATACAGACTCATATATACTTGTGACACATCCATACTCATATATATTTAGGCACACACAGACACTTATATATACTAATCTCTATTTGTATATATATATATACTTATCTCTATTTTTATGTGTGTGTGCATATATAAATATATAGACACATGTGTGTATGTGTGTCTACTGATCTCTATGTGTGTGTATGTCTATGCATGTTACACATACACACACTCTTATTTACTAATCTCCATGTATGTATGTGTATATAATATATATATAAAAATACCAACACAAACACACGCACACTCATATAAGCATATCTATATATATCAGGTATACACACTCCTATATAGAGATTATTTGTGTGAGACACACACACACACACACACAAGCACACACACATAGAGATAACACACACTCATATATAGTAACCTCTATATGTGTGTGTTTGTGCGTGTGTGTATATATTTATATATCTATAGATATTAGTGTGTATTATCTCTATGTGTGTGTGAGTGTCTTACACACATAAACTCTATATATTAGTGTGTTTGTGTGTGTGTCTATAAATTTATATATGGCTCTGTGTATGTCACATACACACTCATATATAATTGTGAGTATGTATATCCAACACACAAACACATAAATATATATACATATATATGATGTGTGTGTGTGTGCCTATCTATATACTAATCCATATATATATGTGTGTTTGTGTGTATGTGTGTGGTGGGTATATATACACAACCATATATATGTATACACACATAGGCATATATATATATATAGACACACACATATACACACACACAAAAAAACACACACATAAGTATGTATATGTGTGTGTGTGTGTATGTGCGTATGTGTGTTTATATATAAATATAGGCACACACACACCCACACACACAATCTCACACATAGAGATTATATAGACACACACATAGTGATAAGTATACTCAACACACACACATATGGAAATAACTATATATGAGTGTGTGTGTCTATATCACTCATATATATGTGTTATGTGTGTGTGTGTCTATATATATGGTTGTGAGTATGTATACTCATGTATATAGGTTGTGTGTGTTTGTGCACACATATATACTCACTCACACACACACAACACACACACACACGCGCACTCATATACAATTGTGAGTATGTATTCCCAACACACAAATACATAAATATATATATATATATATATATATATATATATATGATGTGTGTGTGTGTACCTATCTATATACTATTCTATATATATATATGTGTGTGTGTGTGTGCCTATCTATATACTAATTTATATATATTTGTGCATGTGTGTGTGTGTGTGGTGGGTATATATACACAATCATATATATGTATACACACACAAGCATATATATATATATATAGACACACACACACACACACACACACAAACACACACACAAGTATGCATATATGTTTGTGTGTGTGTGTGTGTTCCTATATATAAATATAGGCATACACACATACACACACACAATCTCACACACATAGAGATTATATAGACACACAGATAGTGATAAGTATGCTCAACACACATACATATGGAAATAAGTATATATATTAGTGTGTGTGTGTGTCTATATCACTCGTATATATATGTTATGTGCGTGTGTGTCTGTCTATATATATATGGTTGTGAGTATGTATACTCATGTATATAGGCTTGTGTGTGTGTGTGCACACATATATACTCACTGACACACATAAACACACACACATAAAGATAAGTATGTATGCGTGTGTTTGTGTGTGTTTTGTGTGTGTGTGTGTGAGTGAGTATGTATGTGTACACACACACACATACATATACACTCAGTTGTGAGTATGTATACCCAACATACAAATACATACACCTACACACACACACTCATATATACTAATGTGTTATGTGTGTTGTGTGTGTGTTGTGTGTGTGTGTGTGCGTGTGTGTGTGTGTGTGTCTATATATATACGGTCTTACAAACACACACAAACACACACATACACATACTAAATATATAGACACCATAAATATAGACACACACACACATACACACACACACACATATAAATATAAATATAAGTATACATAGAGATTAGTATATACACGCATCTGGGTATACATATATGAGGGTGTATGATACACACACACACAACACACACATTTATACCACACATGAAGATATGTATATATGTGTGAGACACACTCATATATGTATATATAGAACACACAATCATGTATCCTTATATATATATATATATATATATATATATATATATATATATATTACATATAAGTATATAGATACACATATGTATGTGCTATCACACACATAGATAAATATATAGAGCATGTATATAAATATATAACACATATGTGTGTCTGGCTATATATTTACATACGATTGTTAGTATGTATACCCTACACACATACACACATATATATATATACACACCCTCATGGTTGTGAGTATCTATACCCAACACACATATGTGTGTGTGTGTTAGGTATACATACAACCATATATAAATATATAGACACACACATGTATGTGTTATGTATTCATATACATGCTCCATAGATTTATCTATGTGTGTGTGATAACACATACGTGCATGTGTCTATATACATATATATCTATATATGCATATATAGATATATGGTTATGAGTGCATATACCCAACACACACAAACACATGTGTTATACACACACACACACACACCACACATAGAGAATAGTATATATGAGTGTTTGTGTGTGTATATATATCCATATATATATATATATATATATATATATATATATATATATATATACTGTTATGAGTATGTATATCCAACAAAAATACACACACACATAGAGATTAGTATATATGAGTGTGTGTATGTTGTATGCATATATGTAGAGATACACGCACACACACACGGAGATAAGTATATATGTGTGTGGTATAGCACATACATGTGTGTGTGTCAGTCTGTGTATGTGTGTGTGTGACACACAAATTCACAACTCATGTATATAACATATGAGTATCTGTACATATACACACAATGTGTGTGTGTGTGTGTATATACGAGTATATAGAGACACACACATGTATTTGTTACATTCAAATAGTCTGTGTGTGTATCTTTATGTGTTTGTTGGGTATACACACTCATAATCATAAATATATACATATATATACACATATATATATATATATCTGTATGTGTGTGATATATATACTCATATACACACACACATAATATATATAGATACACACACATCTGTATTATCATAGACACTCATGTATACTAATCTCTATTTGTGTATGTGTGTGTATGTGTCTGGGTGTGCCTCGTATAGACAAACACATAGATATTAAATTATAGTTACACACACATATGTAATATGAATATGTAGCATACTCACAATTATATATACTTTATTTAATATATATGTGCTTGTGTGCTTGTGTACACACATACACATACAGACACACGCACACAAGAAGATAAGTATATATGAGTGTGTGTGTGTGTGTGACAGTATATGTATTTGCACACACACACACACATGGAGATAAGTAAATATGAGTGTGCGTGTGTGTGTGTATATATAGACACACACACATACACACATACAAAAACACACACATAGAGATACATACACACTCATATGTATATACTCACACACACTCAACACATAAAGATTAGTATATATGTGTGAGTATATATACCCAACACACACATACATATACACTTATATATATATTAATCTCCAACATGCACACACACACACATATATATATGAGTGTGTGTGTGTGTGTGTGTCTCACAATACACAGAAACACACACACATAAAGATAAGTATATATGAGGGTGTGTGTGTCTGTGATTACATATGTGTTTGCACACACACACACATATATAGAGATAAGTAAATATGAGTGTGTATGTATATATAGACAAACACAAACACAGACAAACACACACAAATACACACACACAAACACACACAAACAAATACACACACATACAGATAGATATATACTTATATATCTATATAT
>JACERR010000040.1:220000-225000 GCA_016760335.1 Gastrodia elata | reverse complement strand
TGTGTGTGTGTGTATATCTATGTGTGTGTTTGTGTGTGTTTGTGTGTGTGTGTACGTGCATATATAGTGATAACACACACACACAAACACTCATATATACAGACTTTATGTGTGCGTATTTAATTGTGTTTATATACATGTATATATAAATATATATTATATAAATATACACATGGAGATAGGTATATAAATATAGTATTCTCTATGTGTGTGTGAACAGACACACACATACACATAAAGATAAATATATGTATATCTAATATAGGGATAAGTATATATGAGTGTATTATGTGTGTATTGGGTATACATACTCACAGTTGCATTTAAATATATTTATACACACATACACACAATCGTATAATTATGTATGATTTGTGTTGAGTGTTTAAATATATAGACACACACACATATATAAGTGTGTGTGTGTGTGTATGTGTGTGTGTGTGTATGAGTGTGTGTGTGCATGTGTTATATAAATATAAAGATAGACACACACACATATGTGTTCTTATGTGTGAGTGTCTAAATATTTAAACACACAACACAAACCGTATATAAATATATGGTTGTGTGTATATGTGTGTGTCAATATATTTATATATAGTTGTGAGTATGTATACCCAACACACACACACACACATGTGTGTGTGTGTGTGTGTCAATATATATATATATATATATATATATATATATATTTATATATATACAGCTGTATGTATATAAATGTTTTTATATATGTTTGTACACAAACACTCATATATATATACTCACAACTGTATATATATATAAACACACACACACACATAGAAATTAGTAAACACATAAACACACACACATAGAAATTAGTAAACACATAAACACACACACACACACACATAGAGATTAGTATGTATGTGTGTGTGTTTGTGTGTGTGTGTTTGTGTGTGTCTGTGGTGTGTCCATATATATGAGTGTGTGCGTGTGTGTGTGCGTATATGAGTGTGTGGTGTGTTTGTGTGTGTGTGTGCGTATATGAGTGTATGTGTACACACACACACATACATATCCCACACACTCATACAAACATAATACAAAGACACACACACACACACACACACACATAGAGATGAGTATATATGAGTGTGTGTGTTTCTATCTGGGTATATATACTCATAACCGTATAGATAATATATATGAGTGTACACATAATTTATATATGCGTGTGTATGTTTATAGTGAGTATACATACTCACATAGTGATACACACACGTACATATATGAGTATGTGGACATATATATATATATATATATATATATATATGTATTTGTAGAGACACACACACACACAAATATACATAAAACACATAAGTATGTATACCCATACACACATTGTGTTTGTGCGTGTGTCATACACACTCATATATACTTATCTCCATGTGTGTTATATAAATAACACACACACACGGAGATTAGTATACACTCATATATACATACACACACACACACTCATATATATTAATCTTTATGTGTGTGTATTTATGTGTGTCTGTGTGTTATTTATATATGATTATGAGTACATATACCCAATACACACACACACACATGGACACAGACACACACACATGTGTGTCTCTATATATAGACACATACTACACACACACACATGCACACACTCATATTTACTACACAAACACACATCTCTATGCCTGTGTCTTTATCACACCATATATATATATATATATATATATATGTGTGTGTGTGTGTGTGTGTGTGTGTGTTTGTGTGTGTGTGTGTGTGTGTGTGTGTTTGTGTTTCCACACACACACATTGAGATTATTATATATGAGCGTGTATGTTTGTGTGTGTGTGTGTTTGGTATACATACTCACATTTACGGTGTGTGTATGTGTGTGTGTCTCTTGTCTACAATGAGATCTTGTTCCCACTCTTTTAAAAGGTTGCTGTACGGGGGAAGCAGGGTGTCTTTCCATTTTTTTGTTCTGTTTTGAGGGTTTTCGATGAACCCGTTATTGTTTTGTCTTTTTTGATCCTTTTGTTTTCAGTCAGGGATTGAACTTCATTTTATTTTGTAATCAATCCCTTGATTACTTGTAATATTTGTTTTGATGTTGAAATGAATTGCTAAGCCCAGATGGCATTTTCCATATATATATATATATATATATATGATGTGTGTGTGTGTGTCTATATATATACTAATATCTATGTGTGTGTATATGTGTGTGTTGGGTATATACTCACAACCATATATATGTATACACACACACACACCATCATATATATATATATATATATATATATATATATATATAAACACATAGACACACACACACACACAAGCATGTTTATATGTGTGTATGTGTGTGTCTATATATATATATATATATATATATATAAGCACACATACACGCACAGACAC
Source organism: Gastrodia elata (assembly GCA_016760335.1). Taxonomy (NCBI): domain Eukaryota; kingdom Viridiplantae; phylum Streptophyta; class Magnoliopsida; order Asparagales; family Orchidaceae; genus Gastrodia; species Gastrodia elata. Next base: position 222,581 of record JACERR010000040.1, on the reverse strand, counting down.
AAACACACACACTGATTATACAAATACACACATGGAGATATGTATACCCAACACACACACGCACATTTGGAGATAAGCATATATGAGTGTGTGTCTGTATCACGCAATTATATGTGTTATGTGTGTGTGTGTGTTGTGTGCGTGTATGTGTGTGCTGTGTGTGTGTGTCTATATATAAAAATGGTTGTGAGTAAGTATACCCATACATCTATATATAGGTTTGCGTGTGTGTGCATGTACATATACATGCTTACATGCACAAACACACACACATAGAGATAAATTTATATTAGTGTTTATTGTGTGTGTGAGTGAGTATGTATGTGTACACACACAAACAAGCACAAATACTTAGTTATGAGTATGTATACCCAACACACACACACAAACTCATATATACTAATGTGTTGTGAGTGAGTGTGTGTGTGTGTGTGTGTGTCTATTTATATATATGGTCTCATAAACACACACACACACACACACACACACATACTAAATATATAGACACCACAAACATAAAGACACACAGACACACACAAATTTACACATACACTTAGAGAAAAGTATAAATATATACATAAAGATTAGCATATACACACGTATAAGTATACATATATGAGTGTGTGTAACACACACGCACATACACACAACACACATACATATATATCACACATGGAGATAAGTATATATGAGTGTGAGACACACTCATATATGTATATATAGAACTCATAGATGTATATCTATATATACATATATAGATATATAAGTATATAGACACACACACTTATTTATTATCACACACACAGATAAATATATAGAGTATGTATATGAATATATAATGCATACACTTGTGTGTTTATATTTTTATAAATGGTTGTGAGTATATTTACCTAATACACATACACACACATATATACTCACAAATACAAGCATGAGTATGTATACCTGACACACATACGTGTGTGTGTGTCTATATGTGTGTGTGTGTGTGTGTCTATATATATATCTCTATAGGTGTGTGTTTGACTGTATATATATATGTAAATAAATTTAAGTGTGTGTTATATACATGTATGTCTACCCACACACAGACATAATAAGTATATATGACTATGTGCTAGGTATATATTGTGTTGTGTTGTGTGTAATCTCTATGTGTATGTGTATATATATATATATATATATGTATGTATGTATATATGTCTAGCATGTATCTTCATGTGTCACAAACACACACACATACAGGCTAATCTCAATGTGTGTGTGTGTTTGTGTATGTATGTGACACATGGAGATTAGTATATATTATACATGGTTGTGTGTGTGTGTCAGAGATTAGTATACATGAGTATGTGTGTGTGTGTATACATACTCACAATCGTATATATATATATATATATATATATCTGTGTGTGTATATGTTCTCTGTGTTATACACTCATATATACTTATCTTTATGAGTGAGTGTGAGTATCTATATACACACACACTCTCTATATGACAACACGTACATAGAGATTCGTATATATGAGTGTGTGTGTGTGTGTATGTGGAGTTCAATATATTTATATATGATTGTGTGTGTGTGTGTGTCTGTGTGTGTTTGTGTGTGTGTGCACGAGTGTGTGAGTGTGTGTGTGTGTGTGTGTGTGTGTGTTGTGTGTATACCCATCACACACACATATATAAATATATGGACACACATACTTATACACACTCACACACTCATACACAGATATATAGACATACACATAAAATACACACACACTCATTTATACATATGGGTGTACATACTCTATGTGTGTATACATAATTATGTGTGTTTGTGCACATTCACATACACACACATATATATACTAATCTCTATATGTGTATGTGCTGGGTATACATACTCACAATTGTATATAATGTGTTGGGTATACATAGTCACACACATATATAGAGATTAGTATTTCTCTATGTGAGTACCTATAGGCATGCACACACACACATAGAGATTAGTATATATGAGTGTGTGTGTGCGGGGGGGCTATACATACTCACAATTGTATATATATATATATATATATATATATATATATAAGTACAAGTATATATATATATATATATATATATATGTGTGTGTGTGTGTGTGTGTGTGTGATAGTGACACACACACACACACAAACATATATACATGGTTCGGTATACATATCTCTAACACACATACCCAACACCCATACACACAACACATACACAAACGCACACACCTAGAGATCAGTATATATGAGTATGTGTGTGTGTGTATGTGTTGGGCTTACATACACAACTGCATATAAATATATATAGATAGAGATAAGTATATTAGTATATATGAGTGTGTTTGTGTGTGTGTGTATGTTGGGTATACACACATACACACACACACACACACACATAAATATACTAGTTTCTATGAATATATAACACAAATGTGTATGTGTTATGTATGAGTGTGTGTGTGTGTGTGTGCGATAACATATACGTGTAGTATATATGAGTATGTGTTTGTGTACACATACATGAGTATGTATACCCAACACACCTACCCACACACACACAC
>JACERR010000040.1:210000-215000 GCA_016760335.1 Gastrodia elata | reverse complement strand
CACACACACACATACATACACACACAAACACTCATACATAGAGATTAGTATATATAAATGTGAGTGTGTTATACATACTTATGTGTTAATCCTTATAGTATATATGAGAGTGTCTATGTGTTTGTGAGTATGTATACACACACTCATATATACTAATCTTTATGTGTCTGTGTATTTATATGTAGTGCATGTGTGTATAGATACTCATGTGTTAATCTCTATAGTGTATATGAGTGTGTGTGTGTGTGTATCTATATATCTTTGTATTTGTGTGTGTGTGTGTGTCTATACAATTATATGTGTGTGTAATCTCTATGTGTATGTGTTTATGTGTGTGTGTTGGAGTATGTATACCCAACACATACTCACACACGCACACACACTCATATGTGTGTGTGTGTGTGTTCACACACACATAGATTAGTATATATGAGTGTGTGTGTGCGTGGTGTCTATGTGTGCCTATATATATATAATTATGCATGTATGTAGGGACACACAAACATATAAAAATTAGTATATATGAGTATGTGTGTGTATGTGTGTGTGTGTATACATACTCATGTGCTAATCTCTATAGTATATATATATATGTGTGTGTGTGTGTGTGTGTGTCTATATATCTGTGTATGAGTTTGTGTGTGTGTATGTGTGTCACAATATACACACATAGAGTTATATATAGATACAGACATAGAGATATAGGCTTATGTCTAGGTGTGTGTGTGTGTTAGGTATACACAGCACATATATGTGAGTATACCTAATACACACACACATACACACACACACACACACACACACACATATATATATATATATATATATATATATATATATATATATATATATTGTGTATACCTAATATATATGAGTGTGTGTGTGTGTGTGTTAGATATACACATATATATTTGTTGCATATACCCATCACACACACACAAACATAGAGAAAATCATATATCATATTATATTTGAGTGTGATATACACATATATATGAGTGTGTGTGTTTGTGTGTTAGGTTATATTTATATAGACACACACATAGACACACACACACATAGATATATATGAGTGTGTGTGTCTCTATGTGCGTGTTTGTGAGAGTATATATACCCATGTGACAGAAACATGTGTCTACACACTGATCATACACACACACATACACACTCATATATAGTTATCATTATGTGTGTGTGTGTGTGTGTTGTTTATGCATGTATATGTGTGTATGAATATATATATGTACATACACACATACACACACACACATATGTGTGTATATATATATTTATATGTGGTTGTGAGTATCTATACAATAATATAGTGTGTATATTGTGTTATATAGTGTGTGTCTATATATGAGTGTGTGTGGTGTGAGTGTGTATAGAGTGTGTGTCTATATATATATATATATATATATATATATATATATATATATATATATATACAGGCACACAGAGACACATACACACATATAGGCACACACACACACATGGAGTTAAGTATATATATGGATGTATTTGGTATACTCACAACCATATATAAGTGTGTGTGTATGGGTGTGTCTATATATACACACTCATATATACTAATTATTATGTGTATGAGTGTATTGGGTATACATACTTACACCCACACACACACAATACAAATAAACACACACACATATATACTAATTTCTCTAGATGTGTGTTTATCTATTTTTACAAACACATACACACACTCTTTGTGTGTGTGTGTGTGTGTGTGTATATACTTATCTCTATGTGTGTGTGTGTATGTGTTCTCACATATGGTTGTGAGTATATATATACCTACACACACACACACACACACACACACACATATATATATATATATGATTGTTAGTATGTCTACCCAATACGTACCCACAGACACTCATATATATTTATCTATATATATATGAGTGTGCGAGTGTGTGTGTGTGTGTTGGGTATATATACTCATAATCGTATATAAATATATCGGCACACACATGTAACACACACATATATCTAAAAGAATCTTTATACTCACAACCGTATATACATATACTCACAACTATATATATATATATATATACATATATATATATATTGACACACACACACAACACACACACACACACACACACACATGCACACATGCACACACATGACATATACATGTGTGTGTGTGTACATATACATAATTGTATCTATATACCCAACACACACACACACATAAATATTGTAGGTATACATTAGTGTGTGTGTGTGTACCCAACACAACACACACACACACACAAATATACAAACACATATATATGCTTATCTCTATGTGTATGTGACACACACACACACACATAAAGATTAGTATACACAAGTGTGGGTGACACACGTATGTGTTATGATAGAGTGTGTGTGTGTGTGGGTACTCATGTTTGTGTGTATGCATCTACAAATATATATATACAATACACCAACACATACCCACAAACACAGATTTATATTTATACATATATATATATATATATATATATATATATATATATATACGATTGTGAGTATATATATATATACATAGAGATAAGTGTATATATATATATATATATGTGTGTGTATATGTGTGTGTGTGTGTGTGTGTCTGTGTGTGTGTGTGTGTATGTGAGTGTATGCCTATATGTATATATATATATATATTTGTGTGTGTATTATATATGTGTGTGCCTATATATAAATATACCTATATATCTGTGTGTGTTTGTGTCTAGACACTCACATAAATATCTAAACATATGCACACTCATATATACTAATATATATATATATATATATATATATATATATGCACACATAGACACACAAACACACACCGTATATAAATATATACACACACACACATAAATATACACACATAGAGATTAGTATATATGAGTGTTGAGTATGTGTGTGTTAGGTATACATACTCACAACAAATATATAGATACACACACACATACACTCACACACACGCACTCACATACACACACACACACACACACACACACACACACAGATATACATATATATATATATATATATATATATAATACACACATAGATATTAGTATATATGAGTATGTGTGTGTGTGTGTGTCTATATATTTCTTACTATAATAAAGCATACACACACATACACACTCAACACTCAAATATATTAATCTCAATGTGAGTGTTATATACATGAGTGTTAAATATATGAGTGTGTGTGTGTGTGTGTGTATGTGTGGTTGTGACTATGTATACTCAACACACACACACTCATATATACTTATCTCTATATGTGTGTCTACATTCTCACACACATAGACATATACACATGTACTGATTAGTATATATGAGTGACACACATGCATGGAGATAAATATATGAATATAACACATATGTGTAGTGTGTGTGTGTGTATGTGTAACTCTACTAATCTCAATGTGATACAAGCATATATAAAAATATATACACATACATATATATAAATATATATATAACACAAATATACTCATATATACTTATCTTATATATTTATATAGACACACACACACACACAGATACACACACACATAGAGATTAGCAATGTATAAGTGTGTATGTGTGTGTGTTGGGTATAGATGTGTATATAAATGGTTATGAGTATGTATACCCAACACACACACACACACACTCATCTATACTAATCTCTATGGGTGTTTGTGTATGTATATGTGTTGGGTATACATACTCACACACACATAAACATTTATACTAGAGACTATTATATATGAGTGTGTGTGTCCAACACACATATAGAGATAAGTATAGTATACCACACACAAATATGTACACACTCATACACACTCATATATACTAATCTCTATGTGTGTACATACATGTGCATATATATGTGTGTGTATGTGTGTGTGTGTCTGTTGTCTATATATATGTGTGTGTGTGTATATATGAGTGTGTATACATAATCACAACCAAATATAAATATATAGATGTGTGTGTCTATACTAATCTCACACACTCATATATAGATATATACTATTGTGAGATACTTATGTGTGTGTGTGTTGGGTATATACTAATCTCTATGTGTGAGTTCATGTGTGTGTGATAACACATATGTGTATGTGTATATATGATTATGAGTATATGTGTTAGTATATATGAGTGTGTGTGTATGTGTACGTTTGTGTGTTGGGTATAGTCAGACTTACAAATATTGGTGCATGTGTTTGTCAGTATGTGTGTGTGTACACTTAACACACACGCACACACACATACACATAGTCATATATACTAATATCTATGTGTGTGTGTTTATACACACACATATTAATATTAGTATATATGAGTGTGTGTGTGTGTTTTGGGTATACATACTCATATATACGATATGTGTGTGTGTTTACATATGTGTGCATATATATATATATATATATATATATATATACGTGTGTGTGTTTGTGTGTGTGTGTGTGTCTTGCTTATGTATGAGTGTGTGTGTGTGTGTATATGAGTTTATGTATGTATTCATAACCATATATAAATATATAGATTTGTGTGTGTTTATACTAATCTCGCACACTCATATATATATATATATATATATATATATATATATAGTGTTGTGAAATACTCGTGTGTGTGTGTGTGTGTGTGTGTGCGTATATGTGTGCCTATGTGTGTGTGTGTATTTGCATGTGTGCGTGTGTCTGTGTGTGCGCGTATGTGTTTGTGTGTGTGTGTGTGTGTGTTGGGTATATATTAATCTCTATGTGTAAGTTAGCACTCATATGTTTATAAAAATTTTTATTACTACTCACACACTCATATGTGTGTGTCTTTGGGTGAGATGTGTGTGTGTCTATATTTATATACATCACACACACTCATATATATGTATGTAGACACAAACACACACACACACACACACACACACACACACACACACACACACACACACACACACACACACACACACACACACACACACACAC
>JACERR010000040.1:117500-197500 GCA_016760335.1 Gastrodia elata | reverse complement strand
GGATTGTGGCATCCCTTCAGAGTGTTGAAGTTCAACCAGGACAAATTTCTCAATAGCTGTCCATTCGCCAATAGGGGAGACATTTAGCGTCCTTAATTGAATCTATTATCTAGTTCGGCTGAAGTGAATCCTAGGGAGACATTTAGCGTCCTTAATTCAGATAAGATAGAGAAGGATTTCTAGGAAAATAGCTATGGAAGGGAAACTGAATATTTGGGAGCTGGGACAATCAATGGTAAGATTTTAGAAGAGAGCTTAATTGCAAAAAAATGTGAGGACCTTGGTCGGATGAATATTCCTTGGTTCATAGAGGGTGAGGTTCTTTTAGATCCCTTGTGTGATCTAGGAGCCTCAGTCAATTTGATGCCATATTGCATATATAGAAGACTAGGAATTAGTGGAATGGAAAGCACCCCTGTCATTTTAGAGTTTACCAACTTAGATTCATTAACCCCTTTAGGTGTGGTCAAGAATGTTGTCATGGGTTTAGGAAGCTTTATAGCTCCCACTAATTTTATATTATGTGAATGGGATAAATGGAAATGAAAATTCTACTATCACCTTTGGAAGACCTTTTCTTGCGATCACCAAGGAAATCATAGACATAGCAAGGGGGATAATGACAATTAAAATAAATGGAAAACTGAAGATATAGACCTTAAGCTCACATTTTATAAACAAAGGAATATGGAATTGCATTGGTGAAGTAAACTCAGGATTAAATCACCTCAAAGAGGTATTAAACTAGAGAATCTTAGGTTAACTGATCAAAATTTAGTGAGTAGAAAAAGCACCTCATATGGAGGAAATGCTAAAGAGAAGACAAAAAGTAAGAAGAAAACTAGAAGGGGTAAGAGGAAAAAGAAGGGGTTTATGGACCCAACTCTGAGGAAAAGGAAAAGGAAAAAGAGCACTGTGAAATGATGGGTTTAAGCACAACTTTTATTGGTGGTCACCCACACACTCCTAAAATTTGGAAAGAAAGACCCCCAGGTAAATAGTCACTTAAGTTTTTAAACTGTTCGGACTGATGACATTAAACCAAGCACTAATGGGAGGCAATCCACATTTATTTTTAGTTTTTAATTTCAGATTGTGTGCAGATAATGATCTAAAATTAACAAATACAACTTGCCAAAACAGAATTTTATGCTACAGCGCGCTACAACAGAATCAAATAGAAACAGGGGCATTATCGCGCGTCATAGTGCGCTGCCGTGCATGATGCACAACTGGTGCCTTTATCGACTGCTACGGAATTTCCAAGAAGTCAAATTTGCTAGAGCACGCGTTGGATGCTGTAACCTATTACAAAAAGCTAAAAAGACTCCTCTTACTATCTTTCTAAGAATTGATTTCAATCCACACTTATTGCATGCCTTATGGACCACTTTAACCAGCAATTAGTGTATTTAAATGCTATCATGCTAAAATCCTGGGATTTATAAATAGGGGAGGGGAAGTGTGCTTCACTCTATGCCTTAGAAATTTTCCCTGCTCTTACTTCTCTTAAATCCAAACCCTTCTGATCTATTCCATGGCCTCCTAAAAGAAAAGCGTGGCAAGAAAGGGAGTTGTAGCCCCAACATCTGGAGGCTATTTCAACAATAAAAGGTTCTCCTCGGTTGAGGCAAAATGACACTTCATCTAGATCATGTCATGAAGGAAACCTATCTTAAAGAGGGGGTTTAAACTCCCCTATCCTATTTACCACAGTGATGTGTGGCTCCGAGGGTGGGAAAACTTGGTGTAGGAAGTTTAAACTCCCCTATCATATTTACTCAGACCGACTCTTACCCATCTATCGTGCAGGAAGTTTATGCCAATGCAGTAAATATGAATGGGCATAAAATTTTTGTATGAGGGAAGGCTATAAGTTTTGTGCATGAGTAGATCAAGCTATCTTATGGACTCAGGACAGTAGAGGAATGTTCCTTCCAAGCCCTATTGAACTCTGAGTTTGATTCTGCAGCTATAGCTGATGCCCTCACCTCACATGATGTTGGCTAGAGAGGGAACCTTGCCAACATTCCATGATCCCTCCTTAGGGACTCGTGTAATGCATGGAAAGTCCTTATCTCAAGCAGAATAATTTCATTTGAGCATTTAAGTGTGGTAACCCGATCAAAAGCAATATTAATTTGTGTAATTGAATGACCTAGAGATATCCATATCTCCAGGATTATTCTTGAACAATCATGGAATGCCTTGACTGGGTCATGTGCCACTCTAGCTTTTGGATCATTAATTTTTGGAATTTGACTTGACCAAAAGGGTCAAGATATCATCTTATGATACAGCAATCCTTCCTTGTGTTTCTCTTACCCGACACAACATAAACTCCCGTTTTCAAATAGGTATAAAGAGCAAGAAAATAAAAGGGGAGGCAAGAGAGGATTGTACTTCTTTATGCATAATGTCAACACTCAGAAAAATACAAAAAGGAATGAGTAATATGAGGGCTTGTATATCGTAATTGGAAGTGTCTTGAAGAAGATAGGCAGTATAACCAAACCACCATGTATAAGCAGCTCAAATTCTAGCATGATTTCCACTCAGCTCTCAAAATGATATTTTGAACTCAAGCTTGCATGATGGACTGGGAGATGCTGTCCTTCCACAACCCCCAGCTTATGAACCCCCTTTGAACACTGAATGGCTCAGAGAAGATGAGGATGAAGAAGAAGAAGAAGAAGAGGAGGAAAATGATAAAAAGGTTGCATTTTTTTTTCTTTTCTTTTGTTTTTGTATTTTGTTTTATTTTGTACTTTTGTTTATTTGATAAATCTTAGTGAATTTGCATTCTCCCACTATATTGAAACTTGCACTGACTTAAATTTTCAATTTTGTCTACTAATACTTTTCTAAATTTTTAATGCACACATTGTAATTGTTATGGAACATGTGAAAAGGTGAACATTTGACATGAAACAGTTCTAAAATTTTTGTGCTGAGTAGGTTTACTCTCCAATCACTCAAGTTTTTCCAAGTTAAATATGAATGATGCTCGAATCTAAGTGTGGGGGTGAGGAATCAAGGAACTTGATTAGGGGAACAAGAAATGGTGAAATAAAGAATGTTCTAGGCTTCTATAGGACTTACTAAATGAAATGATTAAATAGATGGGGATGAAAAAAAATATCTCTCTCTTGAACTGAATGTAAAAAGAAAATCCAAGGATGAAGAAAAATATGTCTCCCAAATGAACTGAGAAAACTGAGAAAAATAAGATGAAGAAAAATATCTCTCCTGAATAGAACATTCATTATTGTTTATAAGAAGAAGCACATATGACACAAGCAAATTCTAAAGCATCAATTCTTAACTTTTCCAAATTAAGAAAATTTGGAACCACCCCTTGAAGATATAAATCAAGCATCATCCATTTATAAAGAAGGAAAATTGAATCGGGAAAAGAGATGAAGCAACTGGTATAGGACCCTTGGAATTTATGTTTCTCTAATCATCTTCTTAAGTCAAATCATAAATGATGAAAAAATTCATACTCATCCTTTTGAATTGTGCAAGTTAACAAAATAAAAAAATTCATTTTGTGCCTATTTGAGGACGAGCAAAGAATTAAGTATGGGGGTGTGATAAATCTAGAATTTTTAGTAAATTAGGTTTATATAAAACAACACTTTTCTATAAGAAATGTATACTTAGATATGCCTTTGCTTTGTTCAGGACAAAAGAGGAGCTAAATTGAAACTTAGGCTGAATTCTAAAATTCTAGAATAAAATTGATGCAGTGCATCTGGGAGCGCCACAACGCGATACAATAGATCAAGATAGAGAGCTCGGTGCTCCCACACACTACAAGGAATCAAAATAGAAAGTTCAGTACTACCACGCACTGCAGCAGACCAAGACAGAGAGCTCCGCACTATCGCACACCGTAGGGGTCTTAAGATAGAGACTCTGGTGATACCACATGCCATAGCAGAACCGAATAGAGGCTTGGGCGCTATTACGAGCCACAACAAAAGCAATTAATACCCAAACTTAACAAAACTCAAAAGCATACTGCTGCCGCACATTGTACCAGTCTCAAGACAAAGACTGTGGCGCTACTGCGTGCTGCAGCACTACAGAACTTTAAACTCACAAGCTACAGTGCATCGTAGCAGCCTCAAATAGAGATTTTGGCGCTGCCACATGTTGTAGTAGTCTCAAGATAGACACCGGCGCTACGACACACTGTAGCTCCCATCATAATTTTAGCCAAGCAAGAGCATTGAAGGCAGCATAAAGAAGGCCAAAAATCACAAATTCTTTATCTTCCCACAATAGCCATTAAATCAAAATGCATTTGATTCTCCTCCTTCTCAAGTTTATAAGAGAATATTCAGTTAGAGCCATTTAATTTGTGAGGAGATGAAAGGGAGGCTGCACTAATGCTAAGGGCATTATTGAGGATCTATAAAAATTGAGATAAATGACCAAAAAGAGTTCCCCATTTTGACATTCAAGGTTTTATGCGAGGATGATGCATTATTGAGTGCTTATAGGTGATGTGATATAACCCATTTAGCCCAATGACTCTCCTCTTTAGCTAAACTCAAAACTAATGCATGTGATGCTATTTGGTGGAATTAAGCTTATGTAACTGCATAACTAAAATATTAGATTTGAGAACTTAGACATAAGTATTAGATTTAACTAATATAGATCATGTGAAGGTTTATGTGCCGGGATTAAACCTCTGTGTGTTCTTCTCTGAGAATTAGGCATAACTTAGTCTGATTTAGGGGATACCCTAGCGAAGATTATGTTGCATGATTATAATTAAAACACCTAGATAATTTGATATTTAAAATTGACAGAGTAGAAAACGGACACGTAACCCAGTATGCTTGTGATACTCCTTCAATCTACTAATTTCTTTTTGATAATTTTTAAACTTGGAATTCTGGCCTATTGATATTGAGGCTTCTCTTTCTTCTCCTTACCTGCTTTTCTTTCTCCTTTTTCCCTCTTGGAAGCGGGTGTTTAGGTTTCTATGGGTTACAAGAGTTCAGGGAGGAATTAGCGGTTCATTATTTATTACACACCTTTGCCCCATGATTGAGGTAGATTCTAGTAATAAGAGATCCAAAGGAGTGGGCTATACAAGGACTGGTCATGGCTTGCCAAAGGTGCTCAAGGATAACCCCAGAGATATAATAATCTCCTGGCCATTCAACAGCATAAATAAGAACAGCCTTTGCCCGAGTCACTTCGCTTAAATGCCCTAATGATATTATTCTACTGGATATACGGACATGCCAAGCGTTGCTTGTGTTTGGTAACAAGGCATGAAGGATGTTGACAAGGTTGACTCTCCAGTTGGCATCGCCATGAGTGAAAGCCCTAGCTACAGCAATAGGATCAAAATTTACATTTAAACATTCACTGTAGGAGCAGCTTCCTACCTCTCAGAATCCATAAAATTTATCAATTTGCTCAAGCTTGAAGTCTACATCCTTTCCTTGCACAAAATTTTCTTGCCAATTTTCATCGATTGCATTGACGAAGACTTTCTGGGAAAGGGTTGGATGGGCCACTCTGCAATCCCATCAGATTTTCACAACCCCTATTTGCTATGTCAGTATAGCTCATAGGGTAAGGAAGGGCAAACCCCCATTTTTGGGATAAGTTTCTTCTTTGAAGTGATTTTGACATAACGCTGCTCGACCTCCAAGAAGGAGAACCTCATGCTATCAATACTGCCTCCAAATATTGAGGTTGTAGCGCACTTGCTAACGGTTGCTTTTCTACTTAGAGCCATTGCTCTCTAAATGCTGAATGCTTAAAGTTAACAAGGGAAAAATGATAGTTCAAGGAAATGAAAGTGAGCAGCTATAATGCCCCTAATATTGGATCAGGAACCCAATATAATACTAGGGTGTTACCATAGCACTTAAGATTGAATCAGAAGAAAACCAATCCAATATCAAATGCAATGTGGCCAAGAATCTTTTTGAGGTGTTTGAGTTAAGTAAAATATACAAGTAGGAAATATGCAACAAATAAATGCATTCAATATATTATCCAAATCAAGAAGGCAAATGAAAGTAAATCCATCACAGAAATAAGGTAAAAATATTATTAAAATTAAGTTAATACATACTAAATTAAATGAAATTAAAAATACATTTCTCTCATTCTCACTAAAGTAATAAAAGAGTGCAGAAGCCAAATCTTCAGTCTATAATTGGCTGGTACTAGTCCCAGCTCCACTATCTAAAAGATGCTTCTGATCTGCCATATTTGATTTTGAATATGGTAGGATATAGCCAACAAAAAAAAAAGTAATTAGACTTAAAAAGACTAAGTACATTTTAAGGTTAGGCTAAGTTTTAATTTAAGTCTTAGTTAGATATCACATATGCAGTTTTACAATTAAAGACAATAAGTGAAGCACTAAGCATCAAAGTAAGGGTAAAAACTATATAAGAGATAGCAAATAAGCTAAAGAGTAAGAACTCACAAGTATGTTTGCTCTAGCATGCAACAACGAGAAAGGGAAAATAAGCATCTTAATAAGGCTAGAAACTATTAAAGTGCATATGAAAGTATACAGTAAATACATGAATATGTTTAATAAATATTATGCTAAGTAAAACAGACTGAAATAGTGAAGCATAAATGAAAAAAAAATTACATACACTGCATCAAGGTAAAGACTATAAAGTAAAGTAAGCTATAGTACACAAAGTAAGAACTGAATAGTAAAGTAAAGTAAACTAAAGTGAAACTTAGCCATGTGGACTAAGTAAATATAATCAAATATTATGATAAGTAAACAAAGCTCAAAGGCTATGGAAAGCAGTCATAATAAATAAAATTATGATAATATGATGTTTAATTGTTCAAGTTATTTTAAGTTATTCATTATGGGGGAATAAATTACATAACTAGTGATAAGTTAAGCACATCTACCTAACTAAGTAGAAAAGTGAGGTCTTTAAAACAAACACTCACATTCCCCCTTTAGGATATGTGAGGTATACTTATTACTTCGTAGCTTGCCCTGGCTTGGCACACTGTATCTAAAACCCCTAAGTTTTATTTATGAATATTTTATTTATGTACAATGTCATTATGAATGTTCAAGGTTGTAGTCCCAAAACAAAGCAACATTTTAAGAAATTCAAGTAATTGTAGATTATGTGATATATAATGTTTTTTAAGATTCAGATTATCTAACTTAATGATTGGAGCTGATTATGCTCTCAATTGACTTAAACATATCAATCACTAAGTCAATTAAAAGTAATACTATAAGTAAATTAAGTTTGGAAAGTAGTGATTTGGTTTAAGTTTATGTATATGATAAAGTAATTTATATGTATATTTAATCATGCACTAATATGAAGTTACATAATTTTTATTGGTTACTAGATTTAAGGCTCAAGGAGATAATGGGAAAAGGCAAAGGTTACAGATTTGCTACACTTAAAGAGGTGCAAGTTGTAGGTTCACTACTACAATCTAACTAAGGCAACTTAGATTTAATGGATCCTAGCTCATTATGTCACAAAATTAGCTAAGTACTCCATTGGATTGTTCTAAGTGTAAGAGAGAGGGGAAGGTTAGAAACTACAAATTTTATGTTATCATATGACTTTAAGGTTTCTAATACTTATAAGAGAGTTAAACATCCTTAGGAAGCTAAAGGGATACTAAAAAGAAAATTAGGGAACTTAAAATAAGGTTTAGAACAAGAAGGGTAAGCTCATTGGATCTAACTCTAAATACTAGCAACTGATCCTAATAAGTTTATAAACCTTAAGTAAAGGCATTCTAATAGTTTACTACACCTAATGGAAATGTTAGCTACACTTAGAATGGCAAATTGAACAAGGTTAGAGATTCTCAACCTACACTATCTCTCCTAATGTTGAATTTTAAATCATATGGTTACTAAGCTACACTTGTCATCTAACTACACTAATCCAAGCTTAATTTCTCAATTTAAAGTGACATAAAAGCTCAATTAAATAAATAAGATTGTTATCTTAGGACCTAAACATGTAAGTATCAAAATTAATAGAATCACATTATTTGAAGATTAGAGGAGTTAAATACCCAAGTTATCCAATTATTGTCCAATCACAATAATAATAGTAACTATCCAATCCTTATATTATAAAAAGAAGAATGACACTTAGTAGGTCATAATCGAGCAAATGGAAAATTAGGATTATTAAGACTCCTATTTATGATTAAAAAGTGATTAAGAAAATTAAGTTTTAAATTCTAAATTCAAATATACCATCGTGTTCATCTCATTCTTTTGAAAATTGACATATAATTTTGTATTAAAGTTATAATTAAAATAATATTTGATTAAATACAATTAATTAAAATTTATTAATTCAAAATAACCGTCGGCACTGAAATTGGGACACTAACAGCACAGAAAGTGACAGGCAGCCCATCAGCGCATAATTTGGAGCCAGCACAAAAAATAAAGCCAACAATCGACGCAGAAGTTGGGGATGAATTGAAAGACCATGAGCTGAATCCACACGTCGACCACAATAGGCGATGTGTGTTGACCTAAGACACACATAGAACTCTACGTTGTGGCACGGTCCACAGGTTGGGCACATTCAACAAAAACACCAGGGCTGAATGCAGACCACGGCTTGACTCCTTCATCTCGACAGAACTCGAAGGGGGTGCGACTAGGGTTAGTCTTACCGATCAAACCTGAGGGTCTCGTTACGCAACTGACATACTGCCGAGTAGCCCTTGCCTCAGCCAATTCATTGAGGCAGGGACTATTGCCAACCATCAATGCAGCGACCGACGACGTGATGCCCTAGCATATAATGGGCGATTAGAGCACCAACACTATAGGTCACTATGGATGATCATGCAAAATTTTGGTCAATCAAGTCCGATCAGCTCAATCGGACCCGATCAAACTGTGTATAGAAGCATGAAATTGATTTTCAAAAGTTGCAATCAAGGGAAACATAGAATAAGTTAGGGAATAGGGCATACCTGATCATTGTCTCCATTGGCTTAGGGTTATAATTTGGGTTATAAGAACAACAAGCTAAAACGCCCTAATTTGCCTCCTGAGCACGGATGCAAAAAGAAATGGAGGATGGGGAGAAAAATAATTCTTGAGGACTAATAATTCTTGAGGACTAAAAGAGGGTTGAGGTGCGGCTAGGGTATGGCGTACCAGTTCCTGCCTGCAGCTGCAGATGCACGATCGATACAGAGGTCAGGGACAAACAGTGCCCTAATCTAGGCCATCAAATCTATATCTTGATTCGATGGATAGATCAGGCTGATATACCCATGACCATCTGATTCGATACAAAAAGATGCGATGAATAGGATCGCACAGGACCGCTACCATATGCTCGGAATCCCACAATGGATCCCATAATACCTAATTCTTCACATAGGGCTCCCATAATAGATGGTCAAAAAGCTACCATGAAGCCACTTAAATGTGAATTGAAGTCTAACCCTTGAGTAAACCAAAAGGATGTTTAAAATAGCTTATGACTAATTTTTATTAATAAAGATGTGCTATAGTAGATTTGACCTATTGGGATTCTGCACTTACAACGACCCTAAGTTGTTACCCTAGTTACCCTGAGTGTAATCACCTCTTAATTTTCATTCAATTTATTAATTCAGTGATTAGAACCATGCCTTGAAGTTTTGGGGTCAATTGGACCTTATTAGGTTGTATTGTCTATTTTGCCAATTTTAGGACTCAAAGAATTTGCTGCAACAAATTGACCTCGAATAAAAATTTTGACTTTGCCATTGAACGCCTCACCCCCAAATTAGCTTGGGGTGAATTTTTGGGACTTTTCTATGAGAAACTTTTCCATCATTATTTTATAATTATGTAAAATCAAAAATAATTATAGATACTTTTTAGGTTAAAATTAAAATAGTTTTTGAATTTTTGAATTCTCCATTTTCAAATTAGCTAGAAACAATAATTTCATAATTTTTGGAGTTAAAATGGATGAGTTATGATAAAAATACACTTGAAATTAAAAAAAAAATTGATCATTACGGTTTTGGTAACATGATTTTGGCCAACTTCGAACTCAGATCCAGGGACAACCACTTGGCCAAATTAAATAATTTTAGTATTTTTGGATTTGTCTCAATGAGATCTGCATTTGGAACCTTAAATGTAAATTTTCGAGGTATATTTTTTATTAATTTTGAGAAATGCTAAATTTTATTCTTAGCCAAATTAGCAATATTATGCCATAATTGTTGAGAGTTTTGCATGTAAATCCCCTAATTAAAGGCAATAATCGTTATTCTAGAAAATGTATTCTTAAATAAGGATAAACTTAAGATAAATTACTTTGAACTATTCAAATTCCACAATTAGATCTTTGATCAAGCCTTAAAAGCACTCCATGACCTTCTAACCCTAATTAGAAACCTAAAGTCTTGCATTTATTTCTTTCTTACCTCTATTTGGAATCATTTGTCAAAATCCCTTTCTCTTCCTCTTCTCCTCTTCTCTAAACCCTAGGGACTTCATCCCTTAGCAATATCCTATGGCAAAGAGAAGATCTTGGTTTCATCAAAATTTGCTTGCTTCAAGATTTAAATAAGAAAAATTTTGAAGAGCAAATGAATGAATTAGGTATGTTAGGTACTTAGAACCTTTATTGAGTTCTGATAGATTAAATCATTTTAGTTGAGTTTATGTATAGTGCGTACATCTCCTATATAGAGCATATTGATGCTAATGTGGTTTTATTTTTTTTAATCCTATGTTGGAACGTAAGATTAATTTTGTAAAATGTTTGGCAAAAACATTATAAGCTTGCATGTTATATATTTCACCCTGCTAAAATGTGAGAATTTGGGTGAACTCACTTTAATTATTGTTTAAAACTTGTGTTTATCAATAAGAAAGGAATTAATAACATTTAATTTATTCTTGAAGTAAATTCTATATGCTAGAATATTAGACTTTTAAGATAATCATTGTATTTAAAACCTAATTGCTAAGCCTCATATTTCATTGATTTTCTCTTGAATCAAAGAATCAACATGCTTAATGGTACTTAGTAAGTTAATAAAAGATGTTGATTGATTCAACCACTAGATTTAAGTTTATTTTTTATTGTTATCCTTAGATATAAGTAAGAAAAGATTTGCACAATTGATTAAAACCTTTCATTTTCTAAAGGAAACTTGATTAAGCATGTAACCTTCCATGAAATTTAGGATATTCCGAAATATTACTTCAGACTTAGTAATTTGTATATTATAGATGGAATAATTTAAAGTCTTAGAATATTTTTATATAATAGAGATAATAAGTTGACTAATATGTTTCTTATCATAATCTTGAACATATGTATTCATGATTTTCTATAAAATAAGAGAACCATCATGTATTAATCATTAATTAATTAATAAAAGATGCTTGATTTATAAAAAAATCAACTCCTAAATTTTTAATAATATATCTCATGACTTGAATGTTTATTTGTAGATTTCAGAATTAAGGATTTGCATACTTGATTTATTTTGTTTAATCAATGAATAGACTTATAATCTTGCATACAATTATATTTGTCTTGACTGTAGAATCAATCCCTAGAAATTGTAGATTTTAGATGTAAATATTAAAAGTCTTAGATTACTTGAAGGGTAAGGATAGTATTATGTTTAAATGAATAATATCACTTTATGTAAGATAACTCTGAGGTAGGAATTGCTTACATGATAAATGTTGAGGTAGAACCTTAGATGAACCTCAAGAACCCTTGATGATTGATCTTATACCTTATGGTGAGATGACCTAAATGACTTAAATTGAGTTTTTCAACTATGGTAGATCACATAAAATGTATGGCTTCTATGTCATATCCTTGGAATTATTTTGATTAGCACCTACTACAATGGAGGATAGATTTAATAGTTTTAAATTCATTATTTTTAAATTAGTCAATTTAGAAATATAAAGAATGTTCATATTGGTATTATCATTTGGAGATTATAGTACATATCCATAGAATTGATTTGAGTCAGTAAGATGTGGAATTGATTGATTCACCCTAAATAGATTTATAGAGTTTCAGTCTTATCTTAGGTTAATAAGATAAGTATAGTTCAAGATAAGCCCCATAATTTGTAAGTCTGTTATAAGGGATTGAACAGCATAGTTTGAGAGAATAAATTGTAAAAATATTTCATTCCCTTATCTTTGTGCGCAATAATAAGTGCAGTTAAACAAACTAGGTGTGTAAAGTTACCTTTCTTAGAAACATACCAAGTATGTATATCTACTCTTAACATGTGATAACTCTAAAGGTTATGTGAATCTAGTTTGTAGAAACACCGATTTTAGATGAATTTGGGTTAAATTAAAATATATGAATTAATATTTTATTTTATATGGCATTTATGAGTAAATGAGCATATTAGGATAAATCAGGTTAAATAGTTAAATAACTAGAAGAAATGTTTACTTTTCTTTTGTTTTTTTGATTTTTAATGATTTGAAATTATTGTTGTATTAAAAGTATTTAGCAAAAACTACATAAGCATAAAGCATCAAGAATCATTTGGGAACTATGGAATGTAGCATGCATCAAGGTCTAGTAGGAACTATGGTACGCAACATGCATCAGGGTATTATAATTCCTTTTAGATGTATGGTGGCATCAACTGCATATTTGAGGCATATTTCAGCTGCATATTAAGTTGCATATATAGTGGCATTTAGTGCAGTTCTATTTTCAGTGCCTTGCTCAGTTTATAATTATTTAACAATGGATTTACTTTCAATTCTTTTACTTGATTACTATTTGACTTTACTTTCAATTTTTTGTACTTGATTTCAGCTCATTTTGCTTCAGTTTGCTACAATAGATTTCAATATTATTGAATATTAATTTAAATCCCTTAAATGATAAGAAAAAATATTGCAGCCTAAAATATACTTAGACTCATTGTTTAAGATAAGATTTTTCATTTATTATTTGCTAGGGCCCTGGTATTATATAATCGATAATGTCAGATCTTGAGCAGTTTGAGGAGGCCATCTAGAAGACCTAAGAGAACTCAGAGGAGTAGTAGACGGCTCAGCTTTTACTTACTTGCTTAGTTTACTATTTAATTGTGAGATGACATTTTCATTTACTACTCTTTTATTTAAATTATGGTTTGTAATAATTAACTATGGATGTGCTTTCTCTTTCTTTTCTGAGATGAATATTATTTTATTTAGTTTTGTAATGAATGCATGGGATGATTATTTTTAGCTTCCACACTATGAATATTTTTTCTACTTATACTTAATATTGGGATGTGATCAAGATGAAACTCATAAAAAGTACTCATATACATTAGATATATGGATACTTATCATTTTACTAAATCTAATGTGTATAAGTTTCTTAATTAATACTTAAGCTAAGAATGTTACTTATCATAAGGGTTAGTTTTTGGTAGTAGTAAATAGGTTTGAGGAGGTTTAGCCTTCCTAATTAACACACCATCCCACTGCCAACTATTATGTACTTTTATTCATCTTTATGTTGCACGTAGAGATGGGGTGGGGTATCACAATTGGTATCAGAGAAGAATCATAAGATAACAAGAGTGTTTCTATCAACCTTATGATCCATTCTCGGGAATATCTAGAATCACAATCACAAAGTGTAAGGAAAGCATCATCCCTAGTTCATTAGAATGAATCTTAGAAATGAAAACAAAGAATATCTGGTGAATGGTACCTTAGGAAATGAATAAACTTAAGGGTTTAAGAGATGCTTAAATATGTTAAGTAGATGCAAAGTCCTAATCTTTAATAAATGATAATTGTAGGAATGGGAGACCATCATTATGTTTTAGTCATTACTTTTGGCTCTTCGGCAACTATTGGATGGATGACTTTCAAGATGGAAAGATCTACAGTAGGACTATTAGTGGAGTCTTTTCATTGGTGTTGAAGTTTTGGATATGATTTTGGTGTGCCCAAATTTTAGAGGATCCAGTCTCCCAGTTCTTGCTCGAGAATGGTTAGATTATGTAATAATTTCCTTTCATGAGACTGCTTATTCATATGATTATCATCTTCAAATCATGAGATCATTGCTTGGTGGATCAGTAGAAAGAAGGTGGTTCTTGATGTGTCAAAGGCTAGAGCAAAAGCGTAAGAGCGGACAGCACATCATCACTTATGATGATTTATGTGCTTCTTTTGTAGCTGAACTCTGTATTTGATCTAGTGATTTTTGAAGCTTCCAGATGCAACTGCTTTCTAAAAGGACTTCAAGATTTGATTGGAGCACACTAAGCCTCCTGTCAATTTAAGCATTTTTCTAAACTTATTGAAGTGGTCAGAATGCAAGAACACTCTTAAGGCCAAATAGAGAAGAAGAGGAAAGCACATTTTAACATGCAAGAAGAGGACCTCTTAAGTACCATAAGGTATGGCCAAATTCTATAATGTTAAAGCCAATCAACCCCCAATGGAAGCCCTAATATACAAACATCCTCATCCCTATGGTCAAGGAAATGTTTGTTCACTTGTAGCAGAGAAGGCAACCATTTCTTTACTTGCATTGAGAAGATGATCATTGGAGTCTCAATTTTCCATTCCAGATGAGATCAAGCTTTCTTCCCCCAACCATTGATTAGCAGAGCTCCTACTATGGCGATCATGCCACCACATACCCCTGCTACAACTCCTAAAGTTTTGCTTGCTCCTATTCATGCCACAATTGTTATGGCAGTGTACCTCAAAATCATCAACCATTTGTCCCCTCTAGAGTCTACATGCGAACTCCAGCCTCTACTCCTAAAGATAATGAAGTCGTATCTGGCACCCTAGAAATAAGCAACAAATTTTGTAACATTCTTTTTGAGACTGGAGCTAGTCACTCTTTTGTATCAGAGAGTTGGGCTAATGCTCTTAAGTTAACTCTCTATCGTCTAGCCAACTCTTTAAGCATAGGGTTACTATCTGGAGCCCATATGCTAGCCCATCAATTCTATAGTTTTGTAATTCCCATTGTTGAGTAGAGTTTCAAAGCTAAGTTGATCGTACTCCCGATTGCAAATTTTGATGTAATTCTTGAAATATATTGGCTAAGTAAGCATGATGTAACAATCAACTACTAGAAGAAAAAAAATCACACTGGATAGTGGAGCTCAAGCTAATTCATTTGTCGGCAAGTTTAGTACCCCAGTTTCCCTATTCAATGTTCTTAAAGCTGAAAAAATTGTAAAAAGAGGTTGTGATGCCTTCCTAGCTATAATGTTAGGAGAGAAGAAAGAAGATGTTTCAATCAATTCAAACCATATTGTTTGTAAATTTACCAACTTTTTCACCAAAGATCTACCTAGTTTTCCACCAGTTAGAGAAGTGGAGTTTGCAATCAGCTCATTCTGGGAATGTAGCCTATCTACAAAGTTCCATATCAGAGAGCACCTAAGGAGTTGAAAGAGTTGAACAAGCAACTTCAAGAATTATTAGAGAAATGTCTGATCAAACAAAGTTCAACTCCTTGGGGTGTGCCAGTTTTGTTCATCAAGAAGAAACATGGTTATATGCGTAGACTATTGTGAGCTCAATAAGGTAACAATTAAAAACAAGTATTTGTTACCTCGAATCAATGATCTATTCAATTAGTTATCCGACGCTAAAGTTTTCTTGAAGATTGACTTATGATCAGGCTACCACCTGCTATGAGCCAAGGATGAAGATGTTGAGAAGATCGCATTCAGGACTCTTTATGGATATTATGAATTCCTGGTGATATCTTTTGGTTTAACAAATGCACTGTCCATCTTCATGAACTTAATGCAGTTTGTGCTTAAGCCTTTCCTTGATAAATTTGTCATTATATTCATCGATAATATTTTGATCTATTCAGAAAGCAAAGTGGAGCATGAAGACTACCTATGAGTGGTACTAAAAGAATTGTGCAAGCATCAACTATATGCCAAGTATTCCAAGTGTGAGCTCTTGCTTGATTTTGTGACATTTCTTGGTCTTATTGTCGATGCTTAAGAAATCAGAGTTGATCAAAAGAAAGTCAATGTTGTCCAAGATTAGTCATAGTCAAAATCAATGACTAGTATCCAAAGCTTTATGGGTTTAGCTGGATACTAGTATAAATTTGTCAAAGGATTCTCTCAGATAGCATCTCCGTTGACTCAACTAATACAAAAGGTTGTTTTGTTTGAATGGTCCCCTGAATGTGAGGAAGCTTTCTCAAAGCTAAAGTAGGCCCTCACTTTTGCTCATGTGATAGCCCTTCCTAACAAGGGATTGGATTTTTCAATCTTCACTAATTCTTCATGAACGGGGTTAGGATGCATATTAATGCAAGATAAGAAGGTTATTGCTTATGTCTCTCATCAATTAAAGTTGAATGAAAAGAACTATCCAGTCCATAATCTCAAACTCACCGCTGTAGTGTTCACTTTGAAAATTTTGCGGCACTACTTGTATGGAATTAAATGCAAAATTTTCACCGATCATTAGATTTTGAAGTACATAATCACTCAGGAAGAGTTGAATTATCTTCAATAAAGATGGCG
Organism: Gastrodia elata; assembly: GCA_016760335.1. Lineage (NCBI taxonomy): Eukaryota > Viridiplantae > Streptophyta > Magnoliopsida > Asparagales > Orchidaceae > Gastrodia > Gastrodia elata. The sequence goes on along the minus strand of JACERR010000040.1, from coordinate 180,943 downwards.
ACAGTAACTGACACTTACAACTTGATTATTCAATATTATCATGGTAATGCTAACGTCATGGCTATTGCTCTCAATCGTTGTGCCTTTCTCTATTCTATGATCTCAAAAAGTCTATTATCACCTAAATTTATGAAGCTTGTCATTGAGCTAGTGTGCAGAGAAATGTTGAATATGCTCCTAGTTCTAAGCACCATGGAGCCAACATTTCTCAGAGATTTCTCTATCTCTCAAACAAAAGATGAAGACAATCCTAAGCTCAAGGTAGATATAGAAAGTGGTCATTGTACTGATCTTCAATTCCAAGGAAAACACGATATATCAAGGAAAATGTAAATGGATTCCAAATACATGCATCTGGAGATTCTAGTTGAAGGCCATAATTTAGCCTACAGGATTCATCCGAGTAGTACAAAAATGTATCAAGACTTAAGGCAATCTTTCTGGTGGCCTGGGATGAAGAAAAGTATAGCTAAATTCATTATAAAGTGCATGAGTGCGATTTAGTCAAAGCCAAACATCAAATGGTTGAAGAGCTCCTTCATCCCCTATCAATCTTTGAATGGAAGTGGTTTGATGTATCCATAGACTTTATCATGGGTTTTCCCATGTCAAGGTCTGGTGCTGATTCAATCTAGGTCATAGTTGATTGACTGACCAAGGTAGCCCATGTCATTCCAATCTATCAAACTGATTTTGTGGAGAAGCTGGCCAAGGTCTATATTAAAGAGATAGTCAGACTCCGTAGCATTCCAAAGTCATCAAGATAGTAGATACACATCCAAGTTCTGGCAAACTGTGCATCAAGACCAAGGAACTACTCTGTCCATGAGCATTGCCTTCAATCCTCGGACTGATGGGCAGACAAAGCGTATTAATCAAGTTCTTGAATATCTCCTCCGTATGTGTATCCTAGATTTTGGTGGTTTTTGAGAGGACCATATTCTTTTGGTGGAGTTTGCTAATAATAATAGTTATCCAACAAGCATTAGTATGGCTCCATATGAAGATTTGTATGAAAGGAAATGTAGTACTCCACTAGTATGGTCTGAAACATGAAGTGTTCAGCTCTTCAGATCTGATCTCAATGAGGAAACCGGCAAGAGGGTTCAGCTTATCCAACTGAGGATTCATGCAGCTCATGATCGCCAAAGCAAGTATTATGATTCACATCATTGTCCTTTGAAATTCAATGTCAGTGACCTTGTGTATCTCAAGGTCAGTTCGATAAAAGGCATTTTTTGTTTTGGAGTGGTAGAGAAACTCAACCCCCATTACATCGGACCTTTCAAAGTAACAGCAAAAGCAAGTTTTGTAGTCTACAAGTTAAGGCTTTTTAAGAACTTCTTAGCAGTTCATGATGACTTCCACATATCATCACCAAGGAGATGTCTCTGTAATCCTTTGCATCTCATTCAATTTCTAGCTACTTCTCTCCAGCCTAATCTTTCCTATATGAAAAAGCCATGCTGAATCTTAGCTCACGATTAATAGCAACTGAGGAATCACTCTATTCCTATGGTGAAAGTTTAGTCGAGGAATCATTCTCTTTAAGAGTCTACTTGGGAGAAAGGGGCAGAAATGAAACAAAACTATTCAAGCCTTTTTGAGAACTCAGGTACTCCTCTCTTTTCAAATTCTAGTCTATTAATTTTTGCTTTGTCTTACCCTTCTTAACAATGACATCAAGGATGACATCATTTTTAAGTGGGGGAATCTCTAATGACCCTAGGTTGTTACCCTAGTTAACTTGAGCATAATCACCTCTTAATTTTCATTCTATTATTTTCATAAAGTCATTAGAACCTAACCCTGAAGTTTCAGGGTCAATCGAATCTCATTAAGTTGAATTGTCTATTTTTCCAAATTTAGGACTCAAACAATTAGCTAAAATAAATTGACCTTGGATAAAAAATTTGATTTTGCAATTGAACTCCTCGCCCCCAAATTATCTTGGGGCGAATTTTTGGAATTTTTCCATGAGAAACTTTTCCTTGGTTATTTTATGATGATTTTAAATCAAAATAATTTTGAAAACTTTTTGGGTGTCAAAATTGAAATATTTTTTGAATTCTTGAATTCTTTATCATAAAATTAGCTAGCAACCAACATTTCATAATTTTTGGAATTAAAATGGATGAGTTATGATAAAAATACATTTAGAATTAAAAAAATAATAATTTGGCCGTTACGGTTTTGGCAATATGATTTTGGTCAACTTCAAACTCAAATTCCGAGACAACCACTTAGCTAATTTAGACAAGTTTGGTATCTATGGATTCCTCTCAAGGAGATCTGCAATATGGAGATTGAAATTTGAAATTTGGAGGTATATTTCTTGCTAATTTTGAAAAGTACTATAATATCATCTTTAGCCACATTATGCAGTATATGCCATAATTGTTAGTGATTTTGCATGTAAATACCTAATTAACGGCACCAATCATTATTCCATAGAAATTATTCTTACCTAAAAAGAAATTAAAGATAAATTACTTTGAACTAATTAAACTTAACTTTGATCAAACCTACACCATTAAATCTTTGATCAAGACTTAAAGACACTCTTAGACTTTCTAACCCTAATTAGAAACTTAATATCCTACCTATATTTCATTCTTTCCTCCATTTAGAATTTTTGACAAACTCTTTTTCTCTTCCTCTTCTCCTCCTCTCCAAATACAACGGATTTCATCTCTAAGCAAAATCCCATGGTAAGGAGAAGATCTAGAATTCATCAAAATTTCTTTGCCTTAAGTTTTATATAAGGAAAGTTTTGCAGAGTAAACGAACAAATCAAGTATGTTAAATGCTTAAAACCTGTATTAAGTTATGATTGATTAAATCATTTTAGTTGAGTTTTATGTAAAGTGCATACATCATCTGTATAGAGTTTATTGTTGCAAATGTGTTCTTATTTCTTTTAATTCTATGTTGGGAACATATGCTCTATTTTGTAAAATCTTTGGCAAAAATATTATAAGCTTGCATGTTAAATATTTCACGCTGCTAAAATGTGAGAGTTTTGGTGAATTCACTTTGATTATTGTTTCAAACTTGTGTTTATTAGTATAAAATGAATTAATATCATTTGATTTATTTTTGAAGTAAATTCTGTATATTATAATATTAAATCTTTAAAAGAATCATTGTGTTTAAGACCTAATTGCTAAGCCTTGCATTTCATTGATTTTCTCTTAGATTAGATAATCTACATGCTTAATGTAACTTAGTAAGGTAATAAGAAATGTTGATTGATTCAACTACGAGATTCAAGATTTATTTATTTATCTTATAACATGATTGTTATCCCTTAAAAATAAGATAAGAAAAGATTTGCACTCTTGATTATTACCTTTAATTTTCTTAAGTAACCATGATTAAGCTTGTAACTTGCATGAAATTTAGGATATTCTGAATTATTACTTTAATCTTAGTAACTTGTGTATTATAGACAAAATAATTAAAGATGTAGAATATCCTTAAAGGATAGAGATAATAAGTTGGTTAACGTGATTCTTATCTTAATCTTGAACTTATGTGTTCTTGATTTTCTCTTAAATAAGAGAATCATCATGTATTAATCTTTACTTAATCAATAAAAGATGCTTGATTTATCAAATAATCAACTCCTAAATATTTAATGATTTATCTCATGACTTGAATATTTAATTATAGAATTAAGAATTAAGGGATTTACATACTTGAATTGATTCCTCTAATAAATGATTAGACTTATAATTTTGTATGCAGTTATATTTACCTTGATTGTAGAATCAATCTAAGAAAATTATTGATTTTAGATTTAAGTATTAAGAGTTTCAAAGTCCTTGAAGGGTAAGGATAATATTATGTTTAAATGAATAATACCACTTTAGATAAGGTAACTCTGAGGTAGGAAATGCTTACTTGATACATATTGAAGTAGGTCCTTAGATGAACCTCATGAACCTTAGATGACTGATCTTATATCTTATGGTGACATGATCTAATAGACTTAGAATGAGTTATTCAGTTGTGGTAGATACCTAAATTTAGTGACTTCTATGTCACATCCCTGGAACTATTTTTTTTAGCACCTTACTACAATGGAGGATGGATTTAATAGTTTAAAATTCCTTATTTACTAAATTAGTTAGTTTAGAAATATAAAGAGTGATAATAGTGGTATTATCATATGGCAATTAATTTAAACACATTATTAAGAATTTCTACCCCATTGAGTTCTTAATATCAAATTGCAACAACAAAGCATAAGATTATTATAACTGAAATATTGAATATTTAAACTAAACTAGTCAAATGATTTTGGGTTGCCTCCAAAAACGCACTTGGTATAACTTCCTTAGCCTGACTAGTTTAAGCTCACTCACCTCATATTTCTTGGTGGCATTTCCTTCCATACTTTTGATGGTCCGGGATGAGCACAAACCAATTTTCCTTCTACTATGCTTAAACTCAAGCAATCAAGTTTATCAATAACAAAATCCTTCAGTTTGCCTTCTGGGTTTGATTTTACATTTGCTTTCTCTTTCCCCTACATGTTTCTTTGTTAACTTTAACTTTCTTAATGATGTCACCTATAGATGAGGCGCAAAAAGTTCCTTCTAATTCAATTCCCATTGAAATTGAACATTCAATTTTATGTTCTAATAGGGGAGCCTTATCATGATTACTCTCTCACCACCTCATATTTCTTGGTGGCATTAATTCTCATAGTCATAATTCCTCTTTCTACATCTATGATAGCTCTACCAATTGCTAATAAGGGTCTTCTAAATTACCTAGGTGTCTTGTATTCCTCCTACTTCTTACTGAGTAAAAATGTGGTATGGCATGACATTGATTAAGGCTCTTAGATCACATAAGGGTTCTAAGAGAATTTCTCCTTCAATGGAACACTGGATATTCAGTCTCCCTGGGTCCTTTCTTTTAATAGTCATTCAGGTCTCCCTCGGATGAGTTTTACTCACTAGTCTCCCTTTCTCTATTTCTATGCTAAACATCCTTACACCCAATTTTTTCTCCTTCTCTTTCCCTTCCAAAAAGTTTTCTCCAATCTCCTCAGATGTTATTGCACTTACCATTTCCTTAGGATTAATTTCTATTGTACTAAACAACATCCTTTGTGGATGAGTGGATAGTTGTTAAGAGATTTGGCTAAGCTGAAGTTCTATGTTTCTAAGGGTAACTTCAATTCCTTGAATGGATGACTCAAGCTAATTTTTGGCATGTTAAGTTTATTTCATGAATTGAATAGTGTCATCCTTAAGTGAGTTAAGAGCTCCCTCTAATCTCGCCTCTTGATTAATTTGTTGTAGTAAGAAGTAGTTATTGTAGTTTTGTGCTGGACTATTTTGCATTTAATTCCCATTATTATAGTTGCCTCTTGTGTTTCCATTACTCCAAAAAAGGTTTGGCTGATTTTTTCACCCTTGATTGTAGGTGTTGGAATAAGGACTGTTATGGGAATTGTTAAAATTTCTATTATTCCTAAGGATGTTAACAAGTTTGGTGTTCGAAGGTGCGAAGGAATTATATGAATTATAGCTTCACTACTATGCATCCCCCCAAATAGCTTACAGTGTACTTCTTGGATAGCATTGACACTTAGATTCCCTATCCTCAGGTTCAATATGTCGATCTCTCGCTGAAGTGCAGTGATTTGGTCGAATTCAATTAAATTTGTAACTTCTCTCCTATTAGAGTTGATCCATTCAGTCAGACACTGATAAGGGTTATTAGCCATCTCTTCTAGGAGGTCATAGCTTCATCCTGAGTTTTGCTACTGAGAAAGCCACCATCACTTGAATAAATCAAGGTTCATGTAGGTGCATTCAAACTATTATAAAACATTTGAACTTGCATCTATTGTGGGAATTCATAATGTTGGTAGTACCTTAGGAACTCTTTGAAGTGCTCCCAACTATCATATAATGTCTCCCCTTCTTGCTGAGAGTAGTTAAGAATTTCATTTCTTAACCTAACATTCTTCGCATGTGAGAAATATTTAGCTAGGAATTTTCTAGCTAAATCATCCCATGTGCAGATAGAGTTTCCAGGAAAAGACATGAGCTAATTATTGGCTCTATCTCTTAGTGAGAAGAAAAGATTCTTAATCTAATAGCATCATCAGTAACACCTTTATATCTATAAGTATAAAATATCTCTAAGAAATTTAAGAAATATGAGTTGGGATCCTCAGCAGCCTGACCACTAAACTGGTTATTTTGGACCATCAAAAGGGTAGATGATTTGATTTCAAAAATATTAACTTTTGCATTAGGTCTTACTATTGGGTGTGGTATTACTCTCACAATAGGTAGGGCATAATCTCAAAGGACTATCCCCTATGTTTTACATGAGCCTCTCTGAGATTATCTCCTAGGCTGTCCATTTGTTGTTGGTCTTGAGTTGTTCTAAGTTGTGCATGTCTTGCTCTCAAGGTTCTTTTGATTTCATGTTCAAGGAGATGAAATGAAAAAATTCTCTAACGCATGCATAACTTGATTTAAAGTAGAAATTCTTAAGCATAACTCGAATATCATAAAATTTGTCAAACAAGTAAAAATATTAGTAGCTACATAAAAGAATTAAATTAACAAATAATTATAAAAATTAAAAATTATATATGCATACATTAATAACTTGACAGACCAAAATTACGTAGTATGCCCTTGCACGCAAGTGTACGTGGTCTGAAGTAATATGGGATGATAAGATCCTGAGATTTATCGTCCACTGGGAATGGTGTTTTGTTTCATTACTAGAGTATACTTAATTTCACTAATGCTTAAGTGCTAAGATGGTGTGTTGCCTTGGTCCTAATAATAATTTTAGAGTTTCAAACTTAAAATTACTTATGGAAACAATTGGGAGAATTGGGATTTAACATGTAGGTTCATATAATTTTATGCAAGCACACTTCTTCTCAACATTATATTAATTAATTAAATTAATTTCATAAGTCTTATTCAAGGGACTTACTCTTCTCTAGCTAAATGACTAAATGTACCAAGTCTTATCTGGTGCTCTAAAATGAACACTAGCAGGTTCACTTTTGGCAAATAGAATCCATGTGATCTTTATTTTGTGAGTTCATTTCTTACAGCTAAGTTATGAAATATGCATTTTAAGTTGAGTATCAGATAAACTTGAATACACTAATGGCTCGTATGCATCCCCTCTTGATTTAGCCAATGGATTTATGTCACATCACTAATAGCTTTAAGCACATTAGTAACCTCACATTAATTAAGAGTGAGCTATGGAGCTCAATCATAGGCTCTAAGCTCACATGTGTCCCCTCTTAATTTAGCCAAGGTGATGTTTTACTAAGCTAAATGAGCCTATCACATCTCTCATGCATAATATGCAATAACATCTCGCATAAATCAGAAGTGGGCAATGGAGCTCAGAGAGTGTTAACAATTTCTCATAACTTAATTGATCAACCTTTGCCCAAGGTTGTGCATGCACTATTTTTGCATGGTGAATGTTGTCACTTACATTTGTGGCTTTGACGCACAAGCATGCACAACCATTGAACAAGTCGGTCAATGAGCTATATGAGGTTTATAAGATAAAGTATTTTTATTCATGATTTTATATTAGAAATCATAAGTTCCAATTATTTCATTTACACAGCATGCAAACATTTCAGTTTTTGAACAATCAATCATTGATAAGAAGAGCAAAATAATATACATTCATATGACCTTGCATACTTATACCCGACCCTCCCTAAAATGAATTTAGGTTGTCATTAAACTAGGAAATATAGAGAGAGAAACATGAGAAACTAAGCCTTTGCATGGCTTTTACAAAGAAAGAAAAACAATAAAGAAAGGGGTACAATACTAGACAACAACTATCATAATCTCCTGGATCTCTCCTCCTTGGCTCTCCTAACTTCCTTGCTCTCTGTTCTTTTCATCTTTCTTAACTTACAACTTCTTCCTTCCTTGGGTAGGGAACTATCCTCTGATAGATCTCATCAGCATTTTAGGTTAGGAACTCTGCCACTAAAAATTTGGAACCTTATTTTTTCTTAAATCCATGCTTTTAGAACCCATAAGATAGCTTCCTAACATTTACATAGCCAATTAATTGTCCATCTTGAGAGTTGAAATTACATTTACTTTTATTCTTTTATTCCATAGATAATGAAGATTTTCAATGATAGCAATTGAATTCTGCTATGGGAATATGAAAGAAATTAAGTCCATTTGCCTTTTCAATGCAAATTGGGATGAGAGGAAATTGCAAAAAATGTGGCGGGCACGATGGCAAGATGTTGCACTAAGGTGCACTATAGCGCCTAATTCTTTTATTCCTCTGTCAGTCGGGCACTGCGGTGCGCTACAGTGCCAAGCTTTTTGTCAGTTGGGCGCTAAGGTGCACTAAGCGCCACACTTTCTATTTGAAGCACTCTATGGAGCGTTGTAGCGACTAATTCTCTGTTGGAAATGTGCTATCGTGTGTTGTAGCGCCCTGATTAATGTTTGAAGCATAATATGGTGCAATGTAGCATCTAAATATCTATTTGATGGGTGCTACGGTGTGCTGTAGAGCATAAGTCCATGTTTGATGGCTATTGCAATGCGTAATAGCATCTAAGTCTCGAGTTGATGGGTGCTACGGTGTGTTAGAGCACCAATTTCTTTGTTTGGTAGGCGTAGCGGTGCACTGTAGTGCCAATGTTTCTATCTGAAGTGTACTACAATGCACTGTAGCATCTTGCTCTCTGGAATGAGGTGCTGTGGCATGTTGTATCACCCTTACTACTTAAATTTTTTTTTCTTCTTGTAATCAAGTTTTTTAACCTAAAATGCCACAAAAATACTTGCCAAAGTACCACTAATCTTATGAAAAATTGGAATTGTAACACTAATTTATCTATATTTATTAGGTTCATCAGTCACTCCTAGTGTTTTCATGGTTGTTTTTTTCATTGTCATTATCATTTTCATCGTCATCATTATCGTTGTTGTATTCATAATCGTTGTTGTTGTTTACATAGTGGTCGTTGATTCCATAGTCATCCTTGTTGTTTTTTTCATCATCGTTGTCCTTATTTTTTTATCATGGTTATTATTTTCATCACCAATGTCGTTGTTAGTTTTACTATCATAGTTATTATTTTGGTAGTTGTGGTTGTTATTTTTGTTGTCATTATCAAAGTTGTTATTTTCATCGTCATAATTATTTTCATCATCACTATTATTTTCAATGTCGTTGTTGTTCTTTTCATTGACATAATTTCCATTGTCATTGTTGTTCTTTTCATCATCATTGTTCTTGTATTCATTGTCGTGGTTGTTGTTTCATCGCCCTCGACAATTTTGTAGTCGTCATCATTGTTGTTTTCTTTATCGCCGACATCATTATTTCTGTCATTATTGCCATTGTTATTTTCATCGGTGGTATTTTTATCATTGTCATCCCCATTTTTTTCATGGTTGTTTTTTTGGCATCGTTTTCATTTTCATTATCATCATCATCATTTTTGTATTTTCCATTTTCATTGTTGCTTACATCATGGTCGTTGATTCCATAGTCATCATCATTGTCGTCGTCATTTTCGTCAAGGTTGTTGTTTTCATCACCAATGTAGTTGTTGTTTTGTCATTGTCATTATTGTTTTCATCATTATCATTCCCATTATTTTTGTGGTTATTTCTTTGGCGTCGTTATCATTTTCATCATCATCATTGTCATTGCTGTATTTTTTATCATAATTGTTATTTATATTGTGGTCGTTAAATTCTGTAGTCATAATCAATATTGTATTCATTGTCGTCAACATTTTCATCAAAGTTGTTGTTTTCACCACTAACGTGGTTGTTGTTTTGTGGTCATCCTTATTATTTTTGTCATTGTCATTGCTATTTTTGTTTTCATCATTGTAGTTAATATTTTTGTGTCAACGTAGCTTTCATCTTCATTGTTGTTGTTATTTTCCTTATTGTCATTGTCGTTGATATTTTTGTGTCATCATTGTTTTCATCATCGTTGTTATTTTTGTCATCTTCAACGTTATAATTTTCATTGGTGGTGCTTCTGTCATACTTGTCATTGGTGTTTTCATGGTTATTTTACTCATCATTGTTGTCATTATTATTTTCATCATTATTATTTTTGTTATTATTATTTTCATTATCATCAGTGTTGTTATTATTTTCATCATCATCCATGTTGTTGAATTCATCATCATCGTTGTTGCTTACATCATGGTCCTTGATTTTGTAGTCATCGCCATTGTTGTTTTTATCATCATTGTCGTTGTTGTTTTCATTGTGGTTGTTTTTATTTTTGTTATCGTTGTCATCATTGTTATTTTTGAATCGTCATTGTTTTCACCATCATTATTTTGTCATCATCATCTTCGTTATCATTTTCATCATCATCATCATCGTTGATGTATTCATCATCGTGGTGGTTGTTTCGTCGTCCTCATCTATTTTGTAGTCATCATCATTTTTATTTTGTTGTCATCACTGTCGTTATTGTTTTTATTATCATTATTATTTTCATTGTCATCATTATTTTCATTTTGTTGTTTTAGTTGCCAACATTGTTATTTTCATCGTCATCGATGTTCATTTCATTGATGGCATTTCCATCGTTATCATCTTCAATGTTACCATAGTTGTTCTATTCATCAGCCTTGTCATTCTCATCATCATCATCATTGTTGTTGTATTTATCATTGTGAATGTTGTTTCATTGTCGTCATCAATTTTGTAGTCATCCCCATTGTTGTAATTGTTGTTGTTAGTTATTGTTATTTTTGTCATATTAATTGTTTTCATCGCCAACATTGTTATTTTCAACACCGATGTTTTTTTCATCTGCGGTGTTTCTGTCATGGTCGTTGCGAGGGTTTTCATGGTTGTTTTTTTTGTCAGCATTTTCATTGTCATCATCGTCATCATCGTTGTTGTATTCGTCATCGTGGTGGTTTTTTTCATCATCGTTATTATTGTGGATGTTGTGGTTTTTATTTTTGTGGTCATTGTTGGAGTTGTTATTTTCATAGTCGTCCTTATTTTCATCATCGTTGTTATTCTCATCATCATTATTGTTCTTTTCATTGACGATATTTTCATCGTCATCGTTGTTGTTTTCATCACCAACATAGTTATTTTAATCATGTCATTATTATTCTTGTTATCGTCGTTGTTGTTGTTACTTTTGTTGCCGTCGTTGCTTTCATTAGTGTTGTTATTTTCATCATCATCGTCATTATTCTTTTCATTGATGGTGCTTCTGTTGCAATTTTCAAGGCTATTTTTTCGTCATCGTTGTAATTTTTATTATCATCGCCATCGTTGTTGTATTCATCATTATCGTTATTGTTTTCGTCACCAACATTATTATTTTCATCGTAGTCATTATTCATTTCATCGGTGGTGTTTCCATCGTTGTTGTCTTTAATGTTTCTGTCGTTGTTCTTTTCATTGTCGTTGATATTTTTATCATCATTGTCATTGTTGTTGTATTCATCCTCATGATTGTAATTTCATCATTCTCATCAATTTTTTAGTCATCATCATTATTATTTCAATATCATCATCATTATTGTTGCTTTCATCATCATTGTTGTTTTTGCTATGTTTGTTGTTTTCTTTGCCGACATTATTATTTTAATCATCGTTGATGTTCTCTTCATCAGTATTCATGAATGTCGTTGTTGTTTTTGCCATCGTCATTATTGTTTTTCTCATTGTCATTGTTATATTCATTGTCATAGTCATCATTATTTTTGTCATCGTTATTATTTTCATCATCATCATTGTTGGTGCTTTTGTCATTGTCATAATTATTTTTTTTTAAAGCTTTGGATTTCAGCCTTTCTAAATTAGGATCTTATTATCTTCTTCTCTATGTTTGATTATTTTGTCTTACAACAATGGCGACTACAGAATCAACGACCACGATGTAATCAATAACAATGATGACTAATACAACAACGATAATGACAACAATGAAAGCGATAACGATGATGAAGGAAATAACCACGAAAACCCTGGTGACGACAACAATGGAAACACCAGTGATGAAAACAACATCGAGGATGATGAAATTAACAATGTCGGAGAAAACAACAAACATGACAAAAACAACGATGATGATTAAAATAACAACCATTATGAAAACAACAACGATGACAACAATGAAAACAACAATGATGACGACTGCGAGGAATGCGACAACGATGATGATGATGAAGAAAATGACAATGACGATGGAAAGAACAACTTTGGAAATATTGAACATGACAACGACAGAAACAACACCAATGACATGAACAACGATGATGATGAAAAACAATGTTGGAGACTAAAATAACAATGACGATAATGAAGACAACAACTACGACGACAACAACAAAAATAATAACCCCAACAATAACGATGATGATAAAAATAACAATCACATTGATGACAAAAGTTGCAGCCATGATGAAAACAATAATGATGATGATTATGGAATCAACGAACATGATGCAAACAATAATGATGGCGATGAATACAACAACGATGATGACAATGATGAAAACGATAAAGACGACAAAACAAACAACCACGAAACCCCAGCGACAAGAATGGCGGAAACACCGCTGATGAAAAGAAGAGCAACGATGATGAAAATAACATCGGTGACAAAAACAACAAACATGATGAAAACAACTATGGGGATGAAAATTACAATGATGATGAAAATAACAACGATGATGATGACATCGAAACAACGACGATGATGACTACAAAATCGATGAGGGAGATGAAACAACAACCACGATGATGGATACAGCAACGATAATGTCAATGATGAAAATGACAGTGATGATGAAAAGGACAGCTATAGAAACATTAAAAATGACAATAATGGAAACACCACTAATGAAATCAACAATGACCACGATGAAAACAACAACATTAGTGACTAAAACTATAATGACGAAGATGAAAATAACAATGATGATGATGATATTGAAAATGACAATGAAGACGAAAAAATAACCACAAAAACATCAAAAATGACTACGATAAAAGCACCAAGAACAATGATTATAAAAATAACAACGATGATGAAAACAACGACGATGATGACAACAAAAATAACAATGATAACGAAGAAAACAACAATGGTGATGACAATGAAAACAGCAATAATGATGACTATTGAATCAACGATCACGATGTAAACAACAATGATGATAATTAATACAACAATGATAACGATGAAGATGAAAAGGATAACGATGATGGAAAAAACAACCATGAAAACCAAGGCAACAACAACGACAGAAACATTACTGATGAAAAGAACATTGATGAAAACAAAAACAAACATGATGAATATAATAACAACGGTGATGATGATGAAAAAGATAATGATGACAAAAAAAATAACCACAAAAATTCCAACGATGATTACGACAGAAGACTATCAATGAAAAGAACAACAACACAATGATGAAAATAACAATAATGGTGAAAACAACAACGACAAAAAAATAACAATGATGGTGATGATAATAGAAATAACAATGACAACGATGAAAACAACAGTGTTGGCTATGAAAACAACAACAACGATGATGGAAATATCATCGATGAAAATAACAACGATGATGAAAGTAATGAAAGGTGTCGTCGCCGACAACGACCACTAAAATAATAACCACTACAGCCATAATAATAACGATGATGAAAATGAAGACCACGTTGTCGAATATAACAATGATGATAATGACAATGAAAACAAAAATGTTGTCAAAAAAATAACCACAAAAAGTGACGACAACGACGAAAACACCACAAATGAAAAGAGCATCGATGACGATGAAAATAACAGCGTCGGTGACGAAAATAGCAAACATGATGAAAACAATCATGATGATAAAAATAATAATGATGATTAAAACAACAACATTGATGATGAAACAACAACCACGATGATGAATACTGCAATGACGATGATGTTGATGAGAATGACATCGATGACAAAAAGAACAACTACAAAAATAATGAAAATGACAATGATGGAAACACCACAAATAAAATGAACATCAACAATGATGAAAATTACAACATCATGACAAAAACAACAAACTTAATGAAAACAACAATGACGATGAAAATTACAACGATGATGAAAACAACGATGATGACGACTACAAAATCGATGATGATGACAGAATAATAGCCACAACGATGATGACGATGATGAAAATGAAAATGAAGACAAAAAGATCAACTATGGAAATATTGAACACGATAATGACGGAAACACCACCAATGACTAAAATAACCACAATGAAGATGAAAATAATGATGATGATAAAAATAATAGCTCCAACGATGACAACAAAAATAACAATGATAACAACCACAACAACATTGATGGCAATAAAGATAGTAACCACATCGATGACAAAAACAACAATAATGACAAAAACAACAACAATGACGGCTACAAAATCAACAACCAAGATGTAAACAACAATGATGATGACAATTGCAACATCGATGATGATGACGATGAAAAAAATAATGACGATGAAAAAAATAACCATGAAAACTCTGACGATGATGACGACAGAAACGCCACCGATGAAAAGAACATCAACAATGATAAAAAATTTAACCTCGGTGATGAAAGCAACAAACATGACAAAAAGAACAATGAAGATTAAAATAACAACGATGATGAAAACAACAGCGATGATGACAATGAAAACAATAATGATAAAGACTATAAAATCAACGAGGACGATGAAACAATAACCACGATGATGAATACAACAACGATGATGAAAATGACAATGATGACAAAAAGAATATCTATGAAAATATTGAAGACAACAACGATAGAAATACCACCAATGAAAATAACATTGATGATGATGAAAATAACAATGTTGGTGATGAGAACAAAAAACATGGCGTAAACAATGATGACGATGAAAATAATAACCATGATGAAATTAACAACATTGATGATGACAATGAAAACATCCAAGATGATGATTATAAAATCGATGAAGATGATGAAACAACAACCACGATGATAAATCCATCAACAATTATGATGATGATGAAAATAACAGCGATGGTGAAAAGAACAACTTTGAAAATATTGAAGATGACACCGACAGAAACACCACCGATGAAATGAACAACAACAAAGATGAAAATAACAATGTTGGCGACTAAAACAATAATGATGATTATGAAAACAACAATGACCATGATATTGAAAATGACAACAATGATGAAAAAAATAACCACAAAAAAATCAACAATGACTATGATAAAAGCACCACCAATGAAAAGACCAATGACGACAACGATGAAAATAATAATGATGATGAAAATAATGATGACGGAAAAATAACAGTGACAATGACAATAATGGAAATAAAAATGCAACGGCATAAACAAAAATGATAACAACGATGAGAAAAACAACCACAAAAACCTCAACAATGAAACAACATCCACGATGATGAATACACCAATGATGATTAAGATGTTCAGAATGATAACGACGATGAAAAGAACAATTAAAGAAATAATGAAGACAAAAATAATGGAAACACCACCGGTGAATTGAACATCGATGATGTTGAAAATAATGGTGTCACGATGAAAACAACAAACATGATGAAAACAACAATGACGATGAAAATAATAATGATGATGAAAACAACAACAATGACAACAACTACAAAATTGATGAGGATGGTGTAACAACAACCACAACATTGAATATAACAATGATGATGATGATGATGAAATTACAATGAAGATAAAAAGAGCAACTATGGAAATATTGAACACGATAATGATAGAAGCACCACCGATGACATGAACAATGCGACAATGAAAATAATAATGTTGGTGACTAAGACAACCACGATGATGATGAAAATAATGATGATGATAAAAAGAACAACTCTGATGATGACAACAAAAATAACAATGACAACAACTACAACAATGATGATGACAATAAAGATAACAACCACATCGGTGACAAAAATAACAACCATGATGAAAACAATATTGATGATGACTACGAAATCAATGACCGCGATGTAAAGAACAATGATGAAAATGATTACAACAACAATGATGACGATGATGAAAAAAACAACTATGAAAACCCTAATGATGACAACGATGGAAATGCCATCGATGAAAAGAACATCGATGATGATTAAAATAATAACCTTAGAAATATAAACAATATACATGATGAAGACAACAATGAAGATGAAAATAACAACAATGATGAAAACAAAAATGTCAACAATAATGAAACAATAATGATAACGACTACAAAATTGATGAGGACCACGAAACAAATACCACAATGATGAATACAACAGCGATGTTGAAGATGATAATGATAATGAAAAGAACAACTTCAAAAATATTGAAGATGACAACGACAGTAACACCACCATTGAAAAGAACATCAATGATGATAAAATTTACAATGTTGGTGATGAGAACAAAAACATGATGTAAATAATGATGATGATTAAAATAATAGCGATGATGAAATTAACATCATCGATGATGACAACGAAAGCAACCACGATGTTGATTATGAAATCGACGATGACGATGAAACAATAGCCACGACGATGAATACAGCAATGATGATGACGATGATGAAAATGACAAGATGGTGAAAAGGACAACTATGGAAACATTGAAAATGATAATGACAAAAACACTACCGATGAAACGAACAAATGACGATGTTGAAAATAATAACATTGGCGACTAAAACAATAATGATGATGAAAACAACGATGGCGATGATGATATTGAAAATGACAATGATGACTACAAAAACACAACCGATGAAAAGAACATCGATGATGATGAAAATAACAATGTCGGTGAAGAAACAACAAACATGACAAAAACATCGATGATGATGAAAATAAAGATGATGAAAACAACAATGATGAGAATGATAAAAATAGCAAAGATGATAACTATGAAATTGATGAGGATGATGAAACAACAACGACGATGATGAATACAACAACGATGATGTCGTGATGAAAATGACAATGATGATTAAAAGAATAACTACGGAGCTATTGAAGATGATAACGATATAAACACCATCGATGAAATGAACAATGATGGCGATAAAAATAACAGCATTGGCAACAAAAAAAATAATTATGATGATGAATACAACAATCCTGATGAAAATAATAACTCTGAGGATGATAACAAAAATAAAATGATAATAATTGCAATAATAATGATGATGAAAAAATAACAACCACGTCAGTGACAAAAACATCAGTCATGATAAAAACAATAATGACAATAATGATGAAAATAATAACAATGATGACTACCTAATCAACGGCCACAATATAAATAGCAGCAATGATGATGAATACAACAACGATAACAACGACACTGAAAACCCTGTCCATAAAACACCACTGATGAAAAGAACATTGATGACGATGAAAATAACAATGTCGGTGACAAAAACAATGATGTCGATGAAAATTACAATGATGATGAAAACTACAACGATGATGACGACAATGAAAACAATAATGATGATGACTATGAAGTCAATGAGTATGGTGAAACAACATCCACGATGATAAATACAACAATTATGATGAAAATGACAATGATGGTGGAAAGAACAACTACATAAATATTGAAAATGACAATGATTGAAACACTACTAATGAAATGAACAACAACCACAATGAAAATAACAACATTGGCAACTAAAATAACTTCGTTATCATGGATTTTATTATGCAATCAAAGGGTTATAACTTTGCTTCTAAATGTTATTGTAGCTCTGCTAACATTGAAACAATCAATCACCTTTTTATTAACAACACAGCTAGCAAAACCATTTGGTCTTTATTGAACATTATTCCCAATGGGGCTACCATTCCTACAGATATTAAAGATATTTTTGCTCGGTGACCTTTGCATAAGAATAAAATTCATATCGGTTAGCTGGTTATAGCTATATTATTTGGAATGTTTGGATTGCATGGAACAATTCTAACTACTTTTTTATTTCCTTTAATGTTGATAAAATTATGGAAGTCACTAAAATTGATGTGATTAAGACTATCAATAATTGCAATGTTAAGAATTTTAGCTGGAAAAATTTAAATGTTGATTATGCTAAATAGGTGCTATCTTTATAATGGCTCTGTATGTGCTGAGAATGGTTAGCTTTTTTAATGTGGCTAGTTTTACATTTCTCTTTTTGCACCAGTGCTAGTTAATTGATTACATTATTTGAGTTATTCATTATGCAATTGGCTGGTGGTTTTTTATCTCAATATTGGGAGTGGTTTAGATTGGCCTGTTGTGCTTTGAACGTTATTCATTACGTTTCTCTTTATAAGGGTTGGGTTTGTCTGATCTATCCAAGCTTCAGTTGTTGTTTGCTAGGCTTATAGGCATCATTCGTTTTGCTTCGGCTCTTCAAGGTATTCAGATTGATGCTTACTGGGCTTACAGGCTGTTTCCTGCTGAGCTTATGAGTATGTTATATTGGTGGAATCTTTGTTGGGGTTGCTTGTTTTTGATTATCTGTAGGTGCAATGGATTGTTATGCTTTGCAAGTCTACTTTGGGGTATCTGCTGAAGCTAGACATCAATAGTTTAGTGCCTTCTCTTTGAGGTAAGTATGTTGTTTGGTTTCCTTTAGTAATTCTGTAGAATCCCATTCCAGATCTATTGTCTAAAGTATGTTGGCGCTTCAATCTCTATCATTTACACTGTTTTTGCTTTTGTTTAAATTGGTTTAAGTGTGTTTTGAACATTTATTTTGGTCTTTTATGTTTTTTCTTTGTGTCTAGAGACCTTTTATGATTTTCTCTGGGTCTCTGTTTTGGTGGTCGGCTTCAGGAATTTAGTCTTTCAAAGACTCTGTACCATCCCAACCTTAGCCATATATGTTTTAATTTTACGAAATAAAATTGTGTCAAGTTGGCTTTTATTAAAAAAAATAAAAATATATTCTAACTAATTTTAATGTGTGTATATGGTATACACGCACACATATATTTTATATAATGTTTGTAAGCATATGTGCATATGCATACATGTACATATATATATATATATATATATATATATATATATATATATATATATATACATGTAGCACATAAACATCTAATGTATAATATATTCACATATAAAGTTTCAAAAGCATATGTGCATATATATATATATATATATATATATATATATATATATATATATATATATATATATATATGCACATATGCTTTTGAAACTTTATATGTGAATATATTATACATTAGATGTTTATGTGCTACATGTATATATATATATATATATATATATATATATATATATATATATATACATGTAGCACATAAACATCTAATGTATAATATATTCACATATAAAGTTTCAAAAGCATATGTGCATATATATATATATATATATATATATATATATATATATATATATATATATATATATATATAAGTACATTGATAACGTATATATGCTTATGTGTATGCAGGTGTACATATTGAGTGTATGTGTGTGTGTGTGTGCATATCATATACACACATATTAAATAATTAGAATATACATATTTATAAAGAATATATGGGTGTATTAAAGTATATATATATATATATATATGGAAAAGAGACTCTCTATGTGTAAATGGTTGTATGTATATACTCACACATAGACCCATATACACACACCACTGATATATATTGTACGTGTGAGTGTGTGTGAGTGTGTGTGAGTAAATACATATACACACTTACCTCTAGAGTGTCCAATTTCCACTGATATATATATATATATATATATATATATATATATATATATATATATATATATATATATATATATATATATATATATATATATATATATGTATGTATGTATGTATGTATATATATATATATATATACATACACTTACATATAGATGAGTAAAAGTGTGCATGTGTTTTATATACTTATAGTGAGTATATATATATATACATATATATATATATATATATATATATATATATATATCTGTGTGTGTGTGTGTGTGTGTGTGTGTGTGTGTGTGTGTGTGTTTATGTGTGTGTATGTGTGTGTCTAATTGTGTATATGTATATAAGTATATGTGCATTCTCTATAAGTATAGACTATGTATTCATATATGTATATTTGCTTATACACTTTTTGTGTGAGTGTGGGTGTGTGTGTACTATACATATTTAAATGTGGGTGATATGGGCATACTGATATATATATTTGTGTGTGTGAGTATGTGTCTATATATATATTATTGTTTTCTTATATATAGGTATATATGTGTGTGTGTGTGTATGTGGTGTGTGTGTGTGTGTGTGTGCGTTCACTATATATATACACACTCTGTAAGCATATATGAGTGTATAAATATTACTCACAAACATGCATATATTGGTACAAATTAGTATATATTGTGTATCTATATCAGTATACACGTACACACACATGCAACCACTCAGTTGCAAAATTATTCACTAATACAAAAAAATATATAGACTATATGGGTGCATGAGGGTGTGTATATATATATATATATTTATATATCTGTGTGTGTGTGTGTATGTGTGTGTGTGTATGTGTGTGTGTGTGTGTGTGTGTGTGTGTGTGTGTGTGTGTGCCTATGCTTATGTGTGTGTGTGTGTATGTTGAGTGTATGTAAATATATATAGACTCTGTAGGTGTATGCAAGCGTATGTATATTATGTGTATATTGATATAAATAACTAAATATATATATATCTATATAATTATGTGTATGCATGCATTTATAATAAGATTTATATCAAGTTTATATCAACACACACATACATAATGTACAGTCATATTTATACACCCTTATACAAATACAACATACACACACACATACCCACTTATATATATATATATATATATATATATATATATATATATATATATATAGGCATATATATGAAAAAATTACATGATAGCAAGTTCTATGGGTTCTTGGAATCTCGGTGGCGACTCTAAAGCTAGAGGCATCCCGGGGCTACAAGTTCCTCTCCAAGCGGAGAAGCTTTTTGTTGATGAGTTTCCTCCACTCTCGAAGAATCATCGTCTTCCTCCGGTAACTGGTAAAACTTTCTTGAATACTCCCAAGAATACGGTCAATGTTTAAAGTTTGGATCTCTTTGTACACATTGAATAATTTTCTTGATTCTTTCTGTAAAGGCAGTTTTTGGATCAAATCATTACCAAAAATTGCTTCTCTGTCTACTTGGTTTCTTTTGATGATTTTGTTGATCTGTTATCGAAGAGATTTATTCGGTTGCCTAAAGGTACTGTTAAGATCCTGGTAGGGAAAGATGAGTCTGGTGAGGTGGATTCATTTTGTGAACCCCATTGGATCAACTTTTCATATCTTAGGCTAAAACTTAGCAATCCCTTTCGTCTTTGGGCATTAGCAAGTACTATCAGGGCTCCCATTGCAATAGATAAAAACTCTGCATTCTGGCATGCACCCTGTGCTAGGGTTCTCATTGACTTGGATGTCTCTAAGAGAAGCCCTAAAACTATTCTGATACTGGCAAAAAATTTGAACACAAACAAGCAGTAGTAGTGGAGCAGGATTTTGTAAAGTGTGCTTCTTATTATAGTTGTGGGCATGTTAAAGAAGATTGTAAGCCGAAAATAAAGAGTATTTAGAAAATGAAAACCTAAGGTTTATCGTAAATCAATCTAATTGAGGCAAGGAAAAATAAGAATAGAGAAATAATTCCTTATGTGCGAAGCAATTTTGTGGTTAAGTCGACAGAACCATTTTTATCCTACCCAAAAGTGCTTGAATCTACAAAAGATACCCATTTGAATAAACATGATATTGTCTTTTTGATTGTTCAAGCTATTCAGGCTATTGAAAAGGAAATGAATATTAACACGACCCTTTATAAGGTCTCTATTTCTTCCATGTTGTCAGATGCTGTGGAAGAGCCTCTTAGCTGGATCACACCTAGGAAAAAGAAAAGGGCGTCTAGAAGAACTCAAGATGCAATGCTGTTGGACCGTCCCGCACCCAAAAAATCTAGTAGAATTATTTCATGTTGAACAATTCTATCCTTATTTGGAATGTACCAGGCATTGTTGACCTGAAAACCAGGAGAAGGTTGAAATCTATTTGCAAAAGAAATAAGGTTTTTATCCTTGTATTCTTGAACCTTTGGTTAGTTCTTCTTCTATATTGCGGGTAGCCAATTATCTTGGTTTTCCTAGTTTTCTTTTTAATTTAAGCAACAAAATTTGGCTTTTCTGGAACTCTCCCATTCAATTTAATGCTGTGGCAAACAAAGAACAATGCATTCATGGTGTTTGTGAGTGGAAATTTTATGTTGGAAATTGTCTATTGTTTATGCCAATTGTTCTTATATTTTGAGGCTGAGTTATGGACCTCTATTGAGCATTGGGGCAATGTGGATGAATCACCTTACATTGTTGGTGGGGATTTTAATGTGGTGCATAGAAGCTCTGAACGTATTGGAAGGGGGGAACATTCTCTCCTTGCTTTGAGAGAGTTTAATGAAATGATTTATAAATCTGGTCTCATATATTTGAATTTCTCAGGCTTCCCGTTTACCTGGACTAATAAATCCACGATTTCCAGAATTGATAGAATTATAATCAGTCCAAATTGTGTTGATTTGCTTAATAACCTTAGTATTTCCCATCTTGGTAGATTAAGCTATGATCATGCTCCCCTGCTGCTCCCACTGGATTCAACTTTATTTGGAAAAGGCAAATTCAGATTTCAAAATATGTGGGCTCATCACCCTGAGTTTCTAAAAAATGTAAGCTCTATTTGGAATCCTCCTTAGGATCAGAATATGTCTCCCAAGTTTTTCCTTCATAGCAAATTGAAAAGTTTAAAATATTGGCTTATATCATGGAACAAAGACCACTTTGGTAATATTTTTGATAATGTCAGGAAGGCGGAATCAGATGTCGTTGAACTAGAATCAATGGTTGATGTCTTAGGATCTAATGAGTTGAAAGATAATCTTTCTAAAGCTTATGATCACTTAGAGAGAGACCTTAACATGGAACAAGCTTTTTGGATCCAAAAATCTACTCTTAAAAGATTCAAGGATGGGGAAAGAAACACAAAATTTTTTCATTCGTGGGTAAAGCACTCGGCTAATGCATTTGTGAGCTTGAAATCTGTAGAGGGAAACATTATCTCTGTTGGTATGTTGGGAGATTATGCTTGCAGATTTTTTGAAAATCTTTGGTCTAGTGAGGGCTGTGATTTATCAAACTTCTGTAAGGATATTCACTTCCCTAAAATTTCGAAGGAGGATAATGTTTGGCTCCTTTCTCCTCCCTCTTTGAAAGAGCCTCAAAATGTTATCCAGAATATGGATGAAGATAAGGTGGCAAGTTTGGATGGATTCTCCCCTTTATTTTTTAAGCATTGCTGGGATATTATCAAAATGGATGTGTGGGAAGCTACTTTAGAGTTTTTTCAATAAAATTTTTTTCCTAAATTTGTTACTGCCACTTCAATTACTCTTATTCCAAAGGTGGGTACTCCTAAGTCCTGGGCTGATTTTAGACCTATCAGTCTTTGTAATGTTTTTAATAAAATTTATACTAAAATTTTAGCTATTAGGCTGAATTCCATCCTCCCAAAAATAATTTCACCCAATCAAAATGCTTTCGTTAAAGGAAGGTTATTGTCTGACAACTTTCTTCTTGCTAAAGAATCAACTCATAATATTGATAAGATTTGATTTGGGGGAAATGCTATCATCAAGTTGGATATTATAAAACCTTATGATAGGTTGGAGTGGAGGTTCCTCTTCTCCATTCTGAGGTCTTTTGGCTTCTCAAATTTGTTTGTCCAGTTCATTTACAAATCTATTCTAATATTTCATTTACAATTCTTTTGAATGGATCGAGTTGTGGTTTCTTCAAATTTACTAGAGGGATTAGGCAAGGGAATCCTCTATCCCCTGCCCTCTTTATAATTGTGAACGACTACTTCTCTAAACTGCTCTCCCATTCTTTTTCTGAGGTGAAGGGGATCAGTTTCCACAATTTAGGAAGATTTGTTATTTTACACCTTGCATTTACGGATGATACACTCATTTTCTATAAAGCTAATACCAAAGCTTTTAAAAAAATCCTTAAAATTTTGGATCATATGAATGAGATCTAAGGCATGAAAGTGAATATGAGAATATCTAGTGTTTTTTTCGAAAAACATGTGGATAGTGTTAGAAGGTCTGTTCTCCTAAACTTGTCAGGGTTATCTCCGACATCCCTTCCTATCACTTATCTGGGTCTACCTCTAGCGAAGGGTGTTGCTTCCTGGGCTCAGTTCCAGTGAGTCCTAGAGGCTATGGCATTGAAGATTAATGGATGGGCTTCTAAGTGTTTGTCTTTTGGTGGCCGCATTATTTTACTTCAGTTGGTTATCAATTCTATCCCAAATCATTTTTTGGCAGTGCTAAAGCCTCCGGCTAGATTCATAAATGTTGCAAATAAGATGTGCAATGGGTTTCTTTGGGGAGATTATGGTAGTAGGAATTCAGTCTGCTGGTCTTCTTGGAAGGAAGTGGCTATTCCTAAGTAGTTAGGAGGTTTGGGTTTTTTACCCTTTGTTAACATAGCCTCTGCTTTTAGAGTTAAGTATTGGTGGAGGTTAAGGAATGGGGATGGCTTGTGGGCTATGTATATGAATAAGAAATATGGAAGTTTTAATCATGTGGTTATGCGGGGTTTGAAGCAGAATGTCTCTGTGGTTTGGAAGAATATTCTGCGTATCAGAGATGCTGCAGAAAAATGCATCTTTTGGGAACTAGCAAATGGCAGGGCTTCTTTATGGTAAGATTCCTGGTTAGATGAGGGCCCTCTTCATTCTATGTACCCAGTTTTGGGTAAGGCATTGGTCATGGTCTTGGATTTCTGGATTGATGGTAATTGGAATATTCAGAAGTTGGCATCTATTAAGTTAAGAAGTGACATCATTAGCAAAATTTGTGTCATTTCTTTTTCTCAAGGAGAAGATGTGATGAAGATTGTGGTTGGTAAAAGGGTTAAAGCTTGTCTACTTTTGGCTAGAGAAGCTATTATTAATGACAGGCCAAATGCCCCTCGTGCTTGGTTTAAACTCCCTACTACAGCTTTATCATTTTTTATTTGGAGAATATTTAAAGGATATTTGTCTACTATTGATATCCTAAATAAGAGAGGTATACAGCTTGCTTCGAAATGTGTCTATTGTAAATTAGGAGAGTCCTCTTCTCACATCTTCCTCTTTTGTTCATATGCAAAAAAAGTTTGGGATGGTTTTGATCCTATTTGGCAATTCAAAGTATCTCCTTTACTTTCAGTTGAAGAGGTTTTATTGACCTGGAAGAAAAATGTGGGTGCATTTGGCTTTAGTCTTGCTTGCCAAATTTGTTGGCAACTATGGGCTACCAGAATTTCTATCAAGTGGAAGAACTATTTTACACCTGCCTCTAAATCTATCTTCTATGTTGAAAATTATATGAAATTAGCTTTATCTGCTGGTTGCTTTAAGGCTAATTCTAATATATCGTTTAATTTTGAGCATTCAAATAATTTTTCTAGTAGCCTTTGGTATCTAAGTAGACTGATGTCTAAGAAAAGCTCTTGCTTCTCACTATTTTTTTTTCTGGGGAAAAGTAACTCTGGAGAAATCATGATTTCTAGTTTTGTTTGGTTATTAGATTTCAAGTGGTTCAGAGTTCTTAATTCCTAGTGGGTTAAGGGTATCAGACTCTGGATGATCCCCTGGCTGGTGACCTGATGTTTTATGAGGAATGGTGGCATCATTAACCATATTATCTTAGCAGGATCAAAAGAGGCTCTGGTTTACTGTAAGAAGCTTATTAGGGCTAACATAAGGTTCCTTTTCATTTTTTATAGATTTTGGATCAGTTGTTTCAGGCTATTTTTCTGGTGGATCTACCAAATGTGATTGTTTTGTTAGTTCCTCAATCTGGAAGTGAGGCTGTCTGCTCTATTTTGGTCAGGGTTTTTGTATTCTTGTGTTTTGGAAGAGGTTTTGGGAGGAGTTTTTTTGGTTTAAGATTTTGGAAGGCAAAATACTATTAGCGGTATTTCTGCAACCAATCTGTGGATTCAGTTTTTTTCTGGCATTTGTTTTTCTTTAGGCCTTTGAGATTTTTTCTTCCTCTTTTGCTTGTGCCTTTCTTTCTCTTGGTCTGGGCCAAGAGATGGTCCTCAGTGGATTTGCTAACCTCTATAAACCTTTTTGGTACTTAGCATGTTGTTTAAGTTCAGCACTGACAGAAGTTTACTTTCAAAACCAATTTGCATGCTTTCTCCCTTCTGGGGTTGTGTCCTCTTTTTCTACTTATTAGAAGTAGTTCTGAGTTGGAAGGTAGTATACCTGAGGGTATATTAGCAACCGCTCTATCCTGCTGCTTTTCTTTGAAAGTTTTATTGTCAAGGATTCGAAGGTTTTTTTGTTTGTTCTGTGGTCTAGTTGCTTTAAGTCAGTCAGTGTGCATTTAAAAGTGTTCTTCTTCAGCTAAGTTGATTTCTTTTCGGTATCTGGCGGTTGGAATTTCTTTCCTAAGAGATTCTTTGTTCTTTATTGAGAAGTCAGTGATTACCAGATGGGCAATTGTTTCGGCACTAATAGTTGTCTAGCATTTGGATTTCCTAAACTAGTGAGGTGTATTTGATTTGGAAGGGTAAAGCTGATCAGTTTTAAATAAATTTGGTTTCAGGAATCAACTAAATTTTCTTCATGCATCTAGTTTGTTGTGTAGATTCATTCTCTTATGCTGGGAGAAGCTAAGCTTTTTTTTCCTATGTTTAGACTAATACCAATTGGATTCTATTAACTAAAATTTCCTGGAGTTACAAGAGGACAAATTTTGTTTAGTTTGCTCTCAGTATGGCTTTCATCTTGCATCTGCAAAGTGCCGATTCCTGGCTGATGTGGATACTTGTTGCTCGCTGAGTTCTCGTCTTGTGCCTCCAGCCAGCCAAGGTGTTTTGTCTGCTGCTTTGTGGATTCAGACTCTTCTTCATCTCTCGAAACCTTCGGTTGAAGATACTTTTGTGCTGCTAGTGGAGGTTTTGCTCATTGATTCGATTGTGTTAGGATTTCTCTTAATGTCTTAAATTTTGTTTGAGTCTTTTTCCCTCTCATTAAAATTATGGGTCGAGTAAAATTGATTGGAGATTTGGGTGGAGCTTGTTATATTTTTTTGTTTGTTGTATGTTGGTAGTTGACATTTTCAGTGCTTTGGGAAGTTTCATTATTTTGGGATTTTCAAGCGGGTTAGGATTGAATCTCATTTGGTGTGTAAGTCAACTTTTCTAATTAATGAAAATATATACTTCATCGTAATATATATATATTTATATATATATAAACTATGTGGTGTATGTGGTTGTATAAATTATTTGTGAAAGTATATACATAAACACATACACATATACTCACGTACAACCACAAAATCAATATATAAACCTATAGAGTCTATTTCTCTATATATATATATATATATATATATGTGTGTGTGTATGTGTGTATGTGTGTATGTGTGTGTGTGTGTGTGGGTGGGTGGGTGTGCATTTTTGTATGTGTGTGTGTATTAAATATTCATAAATAGATGAGTAATATATATATATATATATATATACTCAACACACACACATACGCATACGACATAACACACACACATATATTCACACCCATACCCATATGTATGTTGATATAGATTAAATATGTATATACACAAACTTATAAAGGCTATGTGGGTGTGTGTGTCTATATATATATTGTGTGGGTGTGTGTACGTATATACTATGATTGTGAGTACATACATACACCCATATACATCCATATATATATATATATATATATATATATATATATATATATATATATATATAAAATGAATGTATACACTCACACATAATGCACACGCACATATAAAATGCATGTGTATATCATATACAAATAAATTTGTTAGAATATATATATATATATCTGTGTGTATGTGTATGTATCTATGTGTCCTCAGTACACTCACATACGTGTGTGTGTGTGTGTATCTATATTGTCTATAATAACCATGTGTGTGAGTGATATACATACACATAGTACCACAAATGTAGTACTCATCTATCTGTGAGTATATTAAGGCAATAAATATTTTGTGTGCGTATATTTATATAATTTGTGTGTGAGTGTAGATAAATAAATATTTGTGTGTGTATGCATGTATATTGAAAGTATATATTTGTAGCTATTCTGTGTACGCACACCCACACATACATAATATATATATATATACTATATAGGAGTATGTAGGTTTATGTACACACTCAAATACTTATATATATATATATATATATATATATATATATATATATATATATATATATATAATGATTCTATATCAACATAGACACATAATAATATATCTATATATATATATATATATATATATATATATATATATATCATATAATATATGTGTGTGTATATCATATACACACATAAATTTGTTAGAATATATATATACATACACACACATACACATACATCCATATGCACTATTATACACGTGTATAATATATATATATACACCTATATACATGTAAATCTATATAGGTACATGAGGATGTATGTGGGTGTATATATATGAATAAACTATTTAGATACAAAACTATATATACATACAAGTTGTGTATATGTATATTTATATATAGATATTGTGTGGGTGTGTAAGTATATACATACATAATAAATTTATATATATACACACACACACACACACATACACGCGTGCGCGTGCGCGCGCACACAGATATATATATATATATATATTCTAACAAATTTGTTTGTATATGATATACACATGCATTTTATATGTGCGTGTGCATGTGCATTATGTGTGAGTGTATACATTCATTTATATATATATATATATGGATGTATATGGGTGTATGTATGTACTCACAATCATAGTATTTATGTACGTACATACACCCACACAGTATATATATAGACACACGCACCCACATAGCCTATATAAGTTTGTGTATATACATATTTAATCTATATCAACATACATATGGGTATGGGTGTGAGTATATGTGCGTGTGTGTATGTCGTATGTGTGTGTGTGTGTGTGTTGAGCATATATATATATTTGTATACTTATGAGTATGTATGTATTATTCTGTATATGTATGTGTATGTTTATCTATATATGTGTATGTATATACACACACATACTTATAAGTTGTGTATGTAACTATATATATATATATATATATATAAATATATATATATATATATATATATATATATATATATATATATTGATATTGTGTATGTGTGTGTGAATGTATACATACATAATATATGAGTTTACATATGTTATTTATAAGTACAGTCTATGTTTTCTATATATGTATACTTGTGTATATATTGTGTGTGAGTGTGGGTTTGTGTGCACTATGCATGCATGCATACATACATACATACATACATACATACATACATATAAATAAAAATAAATAAATAAATATATATAAAAATATATATAATAATAGACACACATCATATTCATTGATATATATATATATATATATATATATATATATATATATATATATGGGTGTATAAGAGCGTATTGATGTATATATTTGTGTTTGTGAGTATATGTCTATATATATATTATTATTTTCTTTTATAGAGGTATATACAATCTATATAAGAATGATTTGTGTCTATTGTTATACCGCCCACACAGTATATATATATATATGTGTGTATGGGTGATATATATTAGTATGCCCACATACGTGTATATGTGTAACCACATTATCTATGCATATACATTATTTATATGTGTGTGTATCCTATTTATATTCACTTTATGTGTATTACAAATATATATATATTTATATATATATATATATATATATATAATGTCTTAGTGCTTACATTGTGTGTGTAAGTATATACCCCCACATAGTCTATATATATAGGTACATTGATAACGTATATATCTTTGTGTATATATGGGTGTATGTATTTAGGGTGTGTGTGTATTGTTTGACTAAACCCACACATATAAATACACACCCATACATTCACTCATTTACTCCCATATATATATATATATATATATATATATATATATATATATATATATATATATATATATATATATATATATATATATATATATATATATATATATATATATATATATATTTTAAAACTCCACTTTTATATTGATTAAACTCAAAATTTACAGTTACATGAAATGGCAGCAGGAGGCACAATAACTGACCAAACCACCTCCAAAAAAAATAGGACTCAGGGTATAGCCTAAAAAGTCCTGAAAAGATCAGTAAATAATCAAAAATACCCACAACATAACAACCCTCATCACCCATAACAAAAACCAAAGGGAAATATACATCAGAAGCATCGACGGCAGGGACCCTTGGTTGGCCCTGAGCAGCATAGCAACTTCCACGTACATATTGACACAACCCAGAAGACTTCATCAATGCCAAAAATCAGGGGATTGATCTGGTAGATAGAGCAAAACCAGTAGAATGAGTGCAAAAGATAAACCAGACAAGCATACAGCAATGTTAAACAAAGCTTACGAAAGAAGAGATGGATCACCCGACCTACCAGCACCGCTTCCAGGAAGGGAACGACTAAAAAAAACGCCTTCAGAACCGCTTGGCTCGCCATGACAGACGAGCAGAGGGAGCACGGGAGGAACCTCAGACGAGAAAACTAGATGAAGCTCCCAGCCCGATGAGACTGGAGCCTAGACATTTAAAGCTCGGGAGAGGATGAGCCTCCGATAATTAAAGTCTCCAAAGATAACGCGATGGGACAAGTAATTAGTATTCCCTGACAGAGCAAAAAAAACCAAAACTAGAGAAATAACGGCTCCCATCGAGATGGACAAAAGCCCGAATAAAACCAAAAAAAAACAAACCAAAATATGACCCCACAAACAGACTAAAGTAAAGCCAGCCAAATGATTACAGCCCAGAGGCTGCCCTCCAGTAACGCTGGGAAGAGTAAAGGCCTGAACGCAACAAGAAAGACAAAACAACAGCCTTGCCTGCCCAACGCTCCAGCCCAATCAAGCAAAAGGAATCACCGCCACTGAGCTCACCAAAAATTCAACCCAAAGGATCCTGACTAAGAACAATACTAGTATGACAACAAACCCTAATGCTTAATCATAAGCTTTTTACACTATCTCATAGTGTTCAGAGCACCAACAAAGACAATATTGAATAAGTCCCCACCATGCCACAGAATAATCCAGATGGTAAACTAAGGAATCCACCACAGCCTAATTCCATCCACTAGCAAGTGTGGAAACTAGGAGAAAATAAGAGACAAGGAAATGTAGCTTACCACCCACTCAACTTTTGAAATCAAAACTTTGCTAGGCCTGGTACTAAGCAAATGAAAGACCAGAGAGCAATGAGACCTCATGCCCGACCTAAAGAGAAAAGGGATCCAATAGCTCAAGGAAAAAGCAGCATAATCCTCAAACATAATAGGAATCAGAGAATTAACAGGAAAAAAAATAGTTGCAATCGCCAATTTGATAAATTTCTCAATATGAAAACAAGAACTGGCCGCATTAATATAATAATTCCTCCATTTAAAAGAAATTCTAGCCGCCCAGATTTGCCAGCAGACTTGGCATGCGAGGGTAAGCCCAAATTTACCCCCAAGCACTCTCCATTGAGACAATGCCACCTCCACGGATGAGAAGGAATTCACATCCAAGTGGAACACAGTTGAGTACCTCAACCAAATAGACTTTGCGTATGAACAGGAAAAAAATAGATGAGCCATAGTTTCCTCATAATTGCAAAAACACATTTTGAGGCCAACTGAACCCCTCGATTCTTAAGGACATCATCCGTAGATAGAAAATGCTTTAAAAGCCTCCAGACAAAGAAAGATAAGGCAATGGAGGGGAGCTTAAACCATAAAACAGAAGCATTGGGCAGGGAATTTATTAGTAATTTCTGCGCCAAATTTAAACAAATGCTTACATTTTTCTCCACTGCAGTTCCCATTACCTCATCTCCAGAACCTAGAGGTAAATCGCAGATCTCTTGAATAATCTCTCTATTTGAGCCTATAAATTCCAGCTTTAAAAGATCCCAGCTACCGTCGGACCAAAAAAACGAGATGGGAACCAGGGCTGCACCCACAATTGGGCTTAAAGAGTGAAGGTGTCCCTTTTTAACCAATCATCATACCAAAAAGAGATTTTCCCAACTGAGAGCTCCCACGAAAGGCAACTTTCAGCAGCTTCCCTGAAAATCAAAAGCCTTTTCCAAATAATAGAGACATTTTGCTTCAAACCCCTCACGCAAACATGGCTATTGTAATCATATTTCAAAGTCATGTAAACCGCCCAAAGACCTTCCCCTTGCCTAAGCCTCCACCAATATTTAATACAGAAAGCTAAAGTTGTACTACCAAATGGAAAAAAACCCAAGCCCCCATGCTTCTTTGGGATAGCCAGTGACTCCCACGAAGCCCAGCGAATAGTTTTCCCGTCTCCATAGTTTCCCCACAAGAAGCCATTACAAAGTTTACTCGCATGATTGATGAACTTTATTGATGGCCAAAGCATCGCTAAAAAGTGGTTTGGAATAGAATTAATCACTGATTGTAAGAGAATAATCTGTCCCTCAAATGAAAGACACTTCGATGACCACCTGTTGATTTTCCCAGCCATAGCATCCAGAACACGTTGGAATTGGACCAGGAGGCATACCCTTTAGCTAGAGGAAGGCCCAAATAATGGATTGGGAGAAAAGCTGTAGATAAACCTGACAAATTTACAATGGTAGAGCTCCTATTACTAGTAACCTGCTTCCCAAAAATGATATTAGATTTACCCGTAATAACTTTCATGCCCGAGACCGCCCTCATATGCTCTAAAATCTACATAATGCTGTTAAATGCTTTGATAGAAGCATCGCAAAAAATTAGAGTGTCATCCGCAAATGAGAGATGGGATATGCTTATTTTACCAGAGTTGTGGAAGCTGATCCCCTTAACCATATGAGCCAAGAGAGATAACAATCTGGAGAAGTAGTCATTGGCCAAGATGAAGAGAGCAGGCGATAGAGGGTCCCCTTGCCTAAGACCCCTGGAAGAGTTAAAAAAACTAAAACTGGAACCATTCAACAACACAGAGAACCAGATATTCAAAATAGTTTTATAGATGAACTGAATGAATAGATTGGAGAAACCAAACTTTCAGAGGATGGAGAAAAGGAATCTTTATTCTAACCTGTCATAAGCCTTCATAATATCTAGCTTGATAATTGCATTACCTCCAAAACACCTCTTATCGATATCATGGATCAGCTCTTTAGCTAACATAAAATAATTCGATAAGAGCCTCCCTTAATAAAGGCATTTTGATTAGGAGAAATGAGCCTAGGGAGGATGGAACACAATCTATTAGACATGATTTTAGTGCAAATCTTGTTGAAAACATTACATTGGCTGATGGGCCTGAACTCGACCTTAGGAATTAGAGCAATAGAGGTGGTGGTGACAAATTTTGGAATATAATTCACTTGAAAAAAATCAAAGACATCTTTCCAAGTATCCCCCTTGATGGTATCCCAGCATTTTTTAAAAAACAAGGGAGTGAAATCATCCGGACCCGCAGCAGTATCATCATCCATAGCCTGAATGGTGGCATTCACCTCTAACTGGGAAGGGGGGAGAGAAGCAAAACATTGTCTTCCTCAGAGATCTAAGGGAAGGAAATATCCTCCCTGGGCGAAGAGAGATCACAGCCCTCACTCCTCCAGAATGATTCAAAGAAAGAGCAGACAAAATCCCCCAAAAACCCTTGTGGAATAAGAGAGCCACCTGAGTCCACAACATGAGTGAAAATATTTGAAGACTGCTTTGTATTAACCCAGGTATGAAAGTATTTAGTGTTCCTCTCCCCATCCTTAAATCTCTTAAGAGAGGATTTTTGAATCCAAAAAGCTTGTTCCATGTCCAAAACCAAATCCAGTTTCTTGTATGCTTCAGATAGTCTTACTTTCTCTACACCTGAACTCGAAGTATCCACTAAAGATTCCAAAGATGCAACTTCCACCTCAGCTAGCCTAACATTATCAAAGATATTTCCAAAATGATTTTTGTTCCAAGAAATAAGATAATACTTCAATCTTTTCAATTTAATATGAAGATGAAACATGGGGGAAAGAGGATAATTCAGAGGAGAGAACCAGCTAGAGCTAACAATCTTCAAAAAGTCAGGGTGGAGAGCCCACATATTTTGGAATCTAAACCTGCCTTTCGCCATAGATGGATAGCTTAGAGGAAGCAGCAAGGGAGAGTGGTCAGAGCCAAACCTGTTGAGATGAGAAACCAACAGGCCATTAAATAGGTTTAAGAAATTGGGGTTAGTTAAAAATCGATCAATTCTAGAAATCGTAGAATTGTTGGACCAAGTAAAGGAAGAGCCCACAAAATCCAGATCCAACAAACCAGCTTTGTAGATCATCTCATTAAATTCTCACATAGCTAATAGGAAAGAAGTACCCCTGCCAATTCTTTCCGACCTATGACGAACCACATTGAAATCACCCCCCACAATGCAGGGAGAGTCGTCCACATTACACCACCCTTCCAAAGAATCCCACAAAGTACATCTCAAAATGTAGGAGCATTTGGCATAGACATAGAGATCTTCTAGCTTAAGTTATTCCACCCACAAATACCATGAACAGATTGGTCCTCATTTGCAACCACATCGAACTGGAAAGAAACATTCTAGAAAAGCCAAATCTTGTTATTTGAATTACAGAAAAAGTTTGAGAAGCCAAGAAGTTTAGCAAAGCAGGCTATGGAAGAGGATTGAACCAAGGGTTTAGTCACTCCCAGAAAAAGAACATTGTTCCTTCTACAAAGAGATTTCAATCTTTTTTTAGTTTTAGAACTAGCAACACCCCTAACATTCCAAATTAAAATAGATTTATTCAGCATTAAGAATTCCTATTTGATCTCCTGATCTGGGACCTCTATAACAGCATCTCAGCTTGCATTCGATGAGCTACTCTTTTCTTTTTCTTTGGAGTGATCCACTCATCCGACTCCTCTAAGGGGAGGGCCAAAAGAGTGGAAGCTAAAAAATATTGCTTACCCGAAAAAATAGGATTTTCCAACTCCCTTTCCTTAATAGCTTGCAAAATTAAATCAACAATATTATCCTGAACCCTGGGAATAGGCTCCAAAGACTTGACACCCATAGAGGATAAATCCCCACAGACCAATTGATTCTTTTCCTCAAATGAAACCATCGTTAGATGAAGATCTTCCCCAGACAAGATATTGTTCACTACAACACCTTGAGGTTTGACCTTCCAACAATACTTTACCGACAACTTGCACTCCACTTTTATATGACCACATCTATTACACGAACTACATTTGACATATTCCTGCTCTACTATGACTTCCTGGTAATGTTCAAAGATATTACCAAAAATTAGATAAGATTTAGGGCATCTCTTGGAGATGTCCAGATCCACCAGCACTCTAGCTCTAGGGGAATGCCAAAAACTGAACCTTTTATCAATCGCGATGGGGGCTCCTATTGCGCTAGCAAGCTCCCATAAATGATGAGTATTATTTAGCTTCGGACATAGGTAAGGAAAGCTGATCTAGTGGGGTTCACACAGGTGTCCACGACATTAGACAAATTCTTGCCAACCGGCAATTTTAAGGAACATCTAGCTAAGTGAATAAAACACTTCGAAAGAAGATCAACAAAATCATCTAATAACACCAGGGAAATTGAAAAGCATCCCTTTGGAAGAGATTTAATCCAAAAACCTCCTCTGAAGAAAGAATTTAGGGCTTGCAAAGAAATCCAACACTTCATGCCAACGCCTATCACAACAGAAACCCCTCCGCTGCAAGGGAGTGAGATTGAAGGAAAGGCGGGGAAAGGGTCTATTGAGCTCTTACCGGCCTTCTGCGGGACAAAACCAGATAGAAGCGGAGGGAGCTCAGCCCCTTCAAGATCCACAAAGAACTGATTATGCAATGGAGTAGAAACACCTGGAGCCCTAACAGCGCCCTGGCAGCGGCCGCTGGGGCCTAAGACAGAAGAAAGTTCTGCCATTGACATATATATATATATATATATATATATATATATATAACTCTACCCATATATATACACACCCGTATATACCCACACAATTAGTTTGTTTATATGTGTGTGTGTATATGTGCATATACATACATATATATATATATATATATATATATATATATATATATATCAATATATACGAACACACACATACAACTACTTGGCTACAACTTTATTCACCGATACACATAAATATATAGACTATGTGGGTGTTTGAGGGTGTATATATAAGTATTTAAGTATATATATACTCTCTTTTTTCTTGGAATGGCTATCTCGGCATAATTTTATTGAAAAAAATGTGTACAAAAGGGGGATGTGAGGTTACAAAAATATTGAAATACGAAAATAAAACTAATAAGCCTAAAGACATCCCCAAAAAACTGGATCGCTGGGTTTAACCTAAAAGTTCCCTATATCAAAAGAAAAACAAACATATAAAAGGAAATAAAAGCAAAGCAAATACTAGACCAAATCACCTGTGAACATCAATAAGTAATAAGATCCAATACTACCAAAAAATAAGAAAACTATCAGCTAAAGACTCTCCACAAGCCAGGGCCTGCAACTCAGAGAATAATAATACAGTAGCAACACCAGCAATGATGTTTAGGATACAACACACAATAATACAGCAACACCAACAATATTACACCAATACCAACACCAACAAATATATATATATATATATATATATATATATATATATATATATATATATACATACTCTATGGGTGTATATATCGACTATGTGGGAGTATATAAGCATATGTGTATGGTTGTATGTAATAATCATATTTTTTGGTCTCATTCTCTAGGGCGTCTGGCAATTTCTTGACAACTCTGGTTGATCTAGGGCTTCCTCCATCGACTCTACCGATGGCCCTCCTCTTGTGTGCCTCTAAGGTTTGGCTTGTATTTTACTGCATTTTCCCTCTTTTAGCTTTGTCCTGATGGACTAATGGAAGGAAACCCTTCTGTTAGATCATTTATGGAGATTGGAGAAATTTCATCCTCTACAATCTCCAAACATATCTCTGCCCTTAAAGAAGCACCAGTTATCATCTTCTCTAATGTTTAAATTGACTCTCTATAGGTTAAAAACTCTCTCACACTTGTGGGTAAGTTCAATAACTGCAAACCTAGCTTTAGCCTTATTTTTGGTTTCATTTCGGGCCTACAACTCCTTGGTCCTGTCTCTATAAGATCTTTAAACTCTCATCAAATGTTTTTTGGCTTTTCTTCTGACTTGGATTATGCAAGCAATGAAATTTGTGAACTGGGATCCTCACATGAATGTCTCTATCGATTCTCCAATAGGCTTTGTGTTAGTCAATTTCTTTGGTTTATGCCTACATTCTGTTAAAAAATACATCCTCTTCAACATTGCAAAAGCCATTGGCACCCCACTGCAACTTGACAAAATACTGCATTATAATAAAATGTG
Organism: Gastrodia elata; assembly: GCA_016760335.1. Classification (NCBI taxonomy): domain Eukaryota; kingdom Viridiplantae; phylum Streptophyta; class Magnoliopsida; order Asparagales; family Orchidaceae; genus Gastrodia; species Gastrodia elata. The sequence goes on along the minus strand of JACERR010000040.1, from coordinate 143,151 downwards.
GTGACTCCTAGGGTTTTAATTGAGCAGAATTTAGCCACTCCCCTACTTGAAAAAATCTGGTTATGATCGCCATCTAGAGGTTCTTTTCAGCCTATTTATTGTGAAAATTTACCATCATATTGTGTTCTTTGTCCAACCCTTGACCATGGATCAACTCAATGTCCTCACACCCATGGTAGCAACCTTGTTAGATTAAGGATTGATGATCAACCCCAATCAATTTTGGACACCATCATTTCTGATCCTCCAATTGAGCCCTCCAATACCCCTACTCTTTTGGAGTTTGATCAGCCATTGTTGAGCAATGTCTAAAAACTAATCAAATTAATATAAATTCCCCAAGTCTTAATATTGAATTTACCTTTGTCTCTTTTGTCAATGGGGCTCTTATGACCGATCACACTACTACTGAGATGGTAGATCAAAGCTTAATTGATAATTTTCTTGACAATTCTAATCTTACTTGTATCCCTAATAATGATGCTCTCATTACTAATAGCAATCATTCTGAATTGCTACACCACTTGTCTTAACTAAGGTGCTTATAGGCACTAAAGACAATGATACTAGCAAAGATTTTGAATTAACTTACACTACTAAAGGTATTGATGGAAAATTCTGAATGTAATGATACTAGATCAGCCCCTAACACAATTGAATGTAATAAAGGTAACAAAATTTGTCGGTTATATGATGCTACTGATATTATTGCATATGATGATCATAATTCTGGTGTTATTAATGTGGACATTATTCTTCCTATTGCTAGTGTCATGTTAGTTAGCAATGACAGAAAACAAAACTGAAATTGCTTTCACTGATGATATTACTGATGGGATTAATGTCAACAATATTGCTACGTACAATAATGCCATCTTGACTAATGGTAATGATAAACAAATTATTGCTGAAAATGTTGTTATTGCTGAAAATGCTTTTATTTCTAAATTTTCTATTTTGGATGCTTTGATTAATGAGAATGATGCCATCATGATCATTACTTCTACTGATAGTAATATAAGTGATGTTGCTAAATTGGGATTTGATTATGTTAATTCCCAACTCAATAGGCCTCTTAATGATAATAGTCCTGAAAACAATTTTGTTAATGTTGAGACCTTAAACTTTAAGAATATTATTTTGCCTGCTATTAATAAGGTTAATAATGGTGTTTTATTCAATATTGGCATTTTTATGAATAATGATACTATAGTCCCTGAAAAGTCTATTACTCCATTTAATCTTAACATTGTTAAGATTGTTATTCATGATTCTAAAAAGGCAAATATCTCTGTGGTTTATAATAATGATACCAACAGTGGCGATGATAATACTAATAAAGCTGAAAATCTTTCTTTGATGTTGAGTTTATAAGAAATGATATAGGTAAACAAACTATTCTAAATCCAGATGCTCTCATTGGGGATAAGCTCTTTGCAAACACTAATGATAATGAGGTAAGGCTTTATCCCATCATTGATATTATTGAATGCTCCTCAAACATTTCTATTGTAGATGCTAAATTTTATAATATTATTCCTGTTGTGGATGTTTATATTAATGACATAATTAATGATGTGGATGAAATCTCTGTCCCTCTGAATAATGATAATACTACTTTACCTGAACTTAATTGCTTACTTTATGAGGAGGCTCAAAAGAATAAAAATTACCATGAAAACTCCAACCCTATGATCCCCTTCTCTAATAATCTTATAGAGATCCCTAATAATATTAAGGTTAAGGATGATCTGAACACTTCCAAGATGCTCATTCATTTGACTGATCAATTCTTTTCTCAACCCTCATCAAAAATCTCCATAAAAAAATGCACTGATGGAAATGATATATCATCCGATGCTTTTCTAAAGTTGATTAATGATACATTTACTAGAATCAGGAATAAATCCTGCATATTCACCAAAAGTTCCCACAATGGAAAGTTTTCCAATGTTTTAATTTACAAAAATTTTGTTGTTGAATTCCTATTCTAAAATAAATTTAACTCTCTACAACTCTCTAATGAGGACGTTAATTCTTCCAAAGTTAATAGTCAGATGACCCCAAAGGGGTCATCTTATATGGATTAATGAATATTATCTATTATCTATTGGCAATGCCTCTACTAAAAATAGATTCAAACATATTGTAATGGATAATAAGATTCAGATTGCTACAATTTATGAACCAAAATTCAAATCTACTTTGATTGTGACTCTTGGTAAATTTATCAATCTTGCTAATATGGTTGCTTCTGATTCAAATCATAGATGGGTTTTTTGGTCCACTTCTTGAAGCTGAAATATTATCTATGAAGCTAAAATCATTTCCCAATGAAATCAAGCTATTCACTTAAAATTCTACAATTCAAACATTCAATTCCTTGCTTCTTTTGTGCATGTTAAATGTAGCAGAATTGAGCATCGTCCTCTAAGGAACATTTTAAGGAACTGTGTCTAGTATACTCGTCCTTGGGTGGTGGGAGGAGATGAATACAAAGGTTATAAATCTAATCATGCTGAATCTTCTTATGATTTTAATTTGGCTATTCTTGATTATAGGCTTGATAATTTTAAATATTCTGGTGCCCAATTTACTTGGAATGGATGTAGGAAATTTGCTAGGTTGGATCTCTTTTTCATAAATAACATATGGTGTAACACTTTTAATGAATATAAAAATAGCCCCCTAAACTCCACGACATCTAATCATAAACCCATTGTCTTATCTTCGAGGAGCATCACCACTAATTTTCCAAAATCTTTCACATTCCAATTGTTTTGGTAAAATAGAAAGGAATGCAGATACATTGTTAAGACCACTTGGAATGAGCATTATGGTTCTTATGCTCTTATTCGATTAGTTGATAAATTTAAAAAGCTTAGAAAGGCTTTAAGTTATTGGAACAAAAACTTAGTTGGGAACATCTTCAATAATCTTAATGCCCAAGAAAATATGGTCAACTCCCTTGAAAAAATGTACTACTGTCATCCCTCTAAGGCCAATAGAATGGAAGTTAATAAAGCTAAGGCTCTCCTTATTCAAAAACATAATGATATAGAATCCTTTTGGAAGTAGAAATGCAATCATAATTGGAAATTGAATGGAGAAAGGAACACCACCTTTTAATACATTTAGGTCAACAAAAGAGGACACACGAACAACATAAATGAGATTATCACTCCTGAGTGCACAAAACTTTATAATAACTCTGATATTCAAGATTTTATTATTTCTTATTTTATAGAGGCTTTCTTTCTGCTTAATCTGGACTAGGAGTATATCTCTAACCAATTTAATTTCAACTTTACTGGTTCCCAAATATATGAAGAAGATAACCAAATGCTTAATTTCATGCCTACTAATGATGAGATCTAGGAAGTAGTTCATAACCTCAAATCCCACACTTTTTCAGGTTCTGATGGTTTCCCTTGAGAATTCTCTTGCAAATATTGGGATATCATTGATTTAAATATTTGCAATGGTGTTAAAGAATTTATTTGTAATGTCCCTCTCCCTAAATTTTTCACCCATATGATGGTGGCTCTAATCCTTAAGAAAGATAAGGCTTATTGATGGTCTCACTTCCATCTTATTAGTCTTTGTACTACCTTAAATAAGATCATATCCAAAATCTTAGCTTTAAGTCTGAAAATGTTGCTCCCAACTCCCATCCTTCCTAATAAATATGGCATTGTCCCTGAATGGATTATTTAAGATAACAGCTTTGCAACCCAAGAACTATTCCATAGCCTGAAAAACAAAGCAAGGGGTCATAATATTGTTATTAAACTTGATCTGGAATGGCTTTTGATATAATCAATTAGAACTTTATTACAAAAATGCTTAACTCTTATGGATGTAATTCCATCTTTATTATTAAGTTTAAGAATTCCATCAATAACAATTGGTTTTCAATTTTGCGCAATGGCCATCCTTCTGGTTTTTTAAATCAGATTATGGCCTTAAACAAGGAGACACCCTCTCTCCCATCTTATTTATTCTCACCTAGGATGCCAATATGCAATTTAAAGTGGGAGGCAAAATCTTAGTATCTCATCTTGGTTATGCCGATGACCTTATTATTTTCTCTAATGGATGTATTGGGAATGTTAAGAAACTAAAAAAAATGTTGAATAACCTTGAAAGTATTTCTGGTCTTAAGATCAATGCTAGCAAGTCTTGCTTTTTCATTAAAGGAACTGCTGCTAGTCATCAAATCAACTCTATTAAGAACATTTTAATGTTCAATTTAGGTAAACTCCCTTTTACCTATCTTGGAATTCCAATTTTTTTTAACCACAACAAAAACTGCATCTATAAAGAATTACTAGACTCTATTTTTAAGAGACTCCGCAACTGGGGTCATAAATTTTTATCTCAAGGTGGTAGTCTTACTCTCCTCAAATATGTATTAAACACAATTCTTCTTTATTGGTTTGAAGTCTCTTCCCAAACTTACTATACCATGAAGAAAATCAAAACCACCTTCAATAAATGTTTGTGGAGGCATAGCCATAGTTCCAAAATGATTTGGTGCTCCTAGGATTAGGTTTCCTGCCCCTTAAATGAAGGTGGTCTTAGCCTTATGTGCCTAGAATATTTGCATTAAGCTCTTTCATACAAACTCTAGTGAAAGTTTCACACCTCTCAATCAATTTGGGTGGATATCCTCAACGCTAAATACTACGCTACAACCCACCCTTCTTGTACCCCTGCCAAAATAACTAACTCAAATACTTTGAAAAGAATGCTCAATCATAGATGTTTTATTAAGGATACCTTATCTTGGGATACAGTTGACAACTCCTCTTCTTTTTGGTATGACTGTTGGAGCCACTTTGGCACCTTAGCTTTTAATACCCATAGCAGAATTGCTAAACCCAAATTAACTCTTGGTGATTGCTTTGATCATGTAAAAGGCTAGAACATTCCTTTGCTCAACTCAATTTTACCCATTGATTTGGCTCATGCTATCAGTGATCTGGACCCTTGCATTAGCACTGTTAAAATTGCAAACTCTAGTCTTTGTGAGAACTCAGTCATCAATTTAGCTGAACTTTGGAATGTCTATCGGAAACACGCTCCCACCTCCTTCCCAACTTGGATTTGGCACAGTTGTATCCCCAATCTTATCAACATTTTTCTATGGTGGTTACTAAATAACTTTATTAGTGCTGATAACATTATGTAAGACTTGGGGTACAATTTAGCTTCTAAATGTTTATATTTCCAAGAAATTGAAACAATTGATCACTTTTTCTTTCTAGCCCTGTCAGTAACATAGTTTGGAACAATGTCAATATTGATAACAATATTACACACACTAACAACTCTGCTGATATTATATTTCCTTGGATGCCCAATAAGAAAAGAAATAATTATTTATTGGGAACCTTCATGATGCATATACTTTATAGTATATTTAGAATGCTAGAAACAAAGCTAAATATTTCAATATCCCATGGTTTCTTCAATGATTATTAATGCAATCTATGCTAATATCTTATCAATTTTAATTTTCTTCAACAACAAGTGTTTTTCTTGGGAAATTATAAATTGTGTTGCATTCAAAAAGAGAATTGGCTTAAGTTAGCTACTAGTTTTTCAATTTTTCCTAGTTGATTGCAGGTGGAGGATCTTTGGTTAGAAGTGAATTCTAGTGATCTGTTTGGTGGACTTCTATTATTGATTGCTGGTCCTTTTAGCTAGTTGGCTTCGCCCAAGCTATTTTGATTCCAATCAAATGGAGGTCAACATTCAAAATGCCAATTATTCTTGTGCCGATTAGCTCTCTCCTGCTTGCTTTTGGGGCCTTCTAGCTTTTTTTCCTCCATCTGTTTGCTTTAGTTTGTCTGGATGGTTGTTTGCAGTTTGTAGTGGCTACTCCAGCTATTTGGTTTTTTGTTGGTGGCATCTTTCATTTTGTTCAGGTAGTTGTCTTTTTTTTTAATTGCTTGGGTTTGTCATTTTGTTGGCTTGTTGTCTATTGTGCATGTTAGCTTATGCTATCTGTTGTAAATTATTATCTGTTGCTGGCATATTTAGTTTGTTACTGGTTTCTATTGCTAGCTGTAGGCTCCCTTGTTGTCTGTTGCAGTTTGTTGCTAGTTCAGCTTCTTCGTGTACTCTGTTATTTAATTGGCAACTGTTCTCCATTTTTCAATCACACTAGGATTATTTTCTATTCCAGGTTTGCCAATTATCGCGTGCTACAGCAGGCCAAGATAGAGAGCTCAATGCTATCACGCATGATAGTAGAAACTCACTTAGCATAATCCAAAAACATTCAGCTATCATGCACCATGGTAGTCTCAAATAGAGACTCTAGTGCTACTACGTTACCAAGCAAATCAAGACAAAGAGTTCCACACTATTACACATCGTAGCAGTCTCAAGACAGAGACACTGGCACTACAGCATGCCATAGTAGCAACAAATAGAGAGCTCGATGCTACTACGCACTATAGCGGACACAAATCCAAAAGTTCAGTGCTACCGCGCACCGTAGCGGGGCCAAGACAGAGAGCTCAGTGCTACTGTGCACCGCAGCAGTTTAGCAAAGATTCTAAAGCAAAATTGCTACAGCACACCCAAGCATGCTAAAGTGCATCGTAGCGCCCGTCTTGATTTCAGCTAGGAATAAGAATTAAAAGCACTATATGGAAGGCCAAAAATCTCAAATCCTTTGCCTACCCACTGCAGACATTAATTCAAAATGCAATCATTTCTCCTCCTTTTTAAGAGAACAAAAGAATATTTAGTTTAATTCATTTAATTTTTTAGGAGATGAAAGGTTGGCTATAATAATGCAAGGTACCTTGCTCATCACTTATAAAAGTTGAGAAGAAATACTGAGGAAGGGTTCCACTCTTTGACACTCAAAGGTCTAGAAAATTTAAAGCTACAACCATAGAAGGAAGGAGAAACCCTGCCCAAGGAAGGTAGAGACTAACATCAAGGGAAGTAGGAAACAAAATCATGAATCAGAGAGGAGAACAAAGTCAAAGGGCGAGAGAAAATATGGTGAACGCGATAGCTATTCATAATATTGTATCTCAACCTTTTCTTTGAATTTTTTCTGTAAGAACCATGCAAGCGTTCAAGATCCTTCTTTATCTTTCTTGTATTTCCTTGGTGATGGAAGGCTAAACCCTCTTAGGGTGGGTTGGGCACAATCATGTAATAAATTAAAGGACTTAAAGAGTTTTGTACTCCACTTTTTTAATGAATTAAGTTCTTAGTCATTTATGATTATTTATATGAAAACTTGCTTGGCTGATTGCTGTGTGATGAATTATATATTTAAATTAAGGCTTTTAACAGAGAAAATATCAAGCTCGCTTATCATTTTAAAATGAAGAACGTGCGCATAGAGCGTTCTTGTCGCAAACGTATGTGACAATATTCATTACGCAAGAATGATCGATGCAAGTCCTTCTTTGGATTTGAAATGTTGAGCGGAGTGATCGAAAAATTAAACACTCTTAGAGCTCTATCGCTCACCATGTAACAACCTTAATAATGTTACTTAACAATTAGTGACCTAATTGACTCCAAATCTCTTCCATTGTTTTTATAATAGTGTTAGGAGTTTCCACGTCAAATTTCTTGCAATTTGAAGACCGTTTAATAATTTCTAACATTTCCTGGTTTTCTGATAATTCTGAAAATACCTAATTTATTTTGACCTCATAATAAAAAATGGAGTTCATCATTGGACTCACCCCACCTAAATTAGCTATAGGTGGTATTTTGGAAGTGTTTGGGAATCATCAAAAATTTCACAAAAATTTTAATAATATTTTAATACCTAGAAAAATTAGTTAAATTAAATATACATTCGATCAAAAATTCAATTATATTTTTGAGTTCCCCACCCCTCAAATAGGCAAGGGTGAAATTTTGAGATTTTTTAGAGTACGTTTGAATATTTAAATTTAATTAAATAAATACGATAAATTATTAATATAAAATTGCATTTAATAATTAATTTAAATATTATTAAGCAAAATATCCAACTACAATATTATTTAAATCACATAGATCCACTTTATGAGGCTAATCATGGAATACCATTTGCCTAAATCTAACCCGTCGAGAATTAATTAGGCGATCAAACTGCTGCGGTTAATTCTGGAATGCTTAACATATTACCAATCGATCAAGAGACGATCGAATGGCTTGTTTCAATCAATGTACGCCTCTATAAAAGACAGCGACCATGCTCTGCGGTCAGACCAGGCAGTGTACGCGCGCGCCAGCTGCTCCCTTCAGCCTTGTCCTCCTTTCGTATCTTCAACTCTCCATTTCAACTTTTGCATTCTTTGCTAAGGCAAGCTGCCAAAGATTGGATAAGAGCGGTACGAAGCAAAGTCTTACTCAGCGAGAATCGGCCACAATCAAAACCCTAAATCCCTAACTTTTGTCAGCAACTCGAAGATTAGAACCTTGCAAGGTACCACCGTCATCTACAACCAGTGAATTCCTTGAATTCCAGAATTTGATTCATCCTTTTTGAATGTTTGAACAGATTTTATTTTCCTAAATGAGTTTGAAAGAAATTTGGATTTCTCCTTTTCATCTATTTTTAGGATACAACATTTTTCTTATTATTCTATAATTTTTAATTGCTGTGTTAATTTAATCGTTCATTATGATTTAGTGTTGATCGAACTTGACAGAGTTTGATCAAACCCCAAAGTAGAATGAAAAAAAAAATTCAAATATAAAATGCTTTACTTCCTTATCCATTCTACGAAGTTATGGCGTATGCCTTTAGATTATTATGTTTGTTGTTTAGTTTAGATTTCTTAAAATGTCTCCAATTGTTTTTTTTTTAAGAACTGCAAAGCTTAGAATTGTTTTGATCTTCTTATTTCTGCATTATTTATCTATTTGTGATGAAGTCGACTATTGAAGCTTCCGTGGGCCCAAGATTTATGCCCAAGTCATAGGTTCATAAGTCCTTAAATGGCACTAAATGTTTGTACTTATGGGTTGTAAAAGAAGTAAAACCCAATTTAATTCCTAAGATGCAAGCTGATCTACTACAAAAAGAATATAAAGGAATTAAGAGTAAGTATGCTCTGAGAGGATAAGTTAACTTATCTTCTCATATAGAATTTTCTTTTGTATTAGTGAAGATTTTCTGGAACCTTCTTACAATATTCTTCATTGCTCTCCTCTTTATATAAGTAATGTTAATTGATCGTCAATTCTTTTAATATGGCATGTAGGATAGAAATTTCTTTTGAACAGCTACTTAAATATGCCCCAAATAAGATTTCTTATACATTTTTTATCTTAACATTTTATAAATATAATCACTTTTAATTTAATTTAATATACTTCCAAATCAGATTTTTTCTGCCTTTGTAATATTTGTACAAGTTCATCCATAAGTCTATCGAGTTAGCATGTAGTGATTTATCATTGGCTTAAAAATTTCTTTTGAGTATGAGATGTATTCTTAACTTAAAAATTACTATTGTACCTGCCTTTATAGTTGTATTTGTGCTTGCTATTGGACTTAAAATTTGGGTGAAACTTTCTATCATTGTTATCATTTGTTTTATCTTTATTGCCATAAAGTAAGCAATCTTTTTGTCATTAGATTTACTTATTGAAGTCTTTGAACTGCTCTTATTAATTTCTATATGATTAAAAGATTAGAATTAACTCTTCTCTATGAATGTTGTATCTTTCACGAGTCAATGTTATTAATAATTCAGGAACCTTGTATACGAATACTGAATCAAATACTATAAATTCTAAATTTATGAATTATAATCAAATAGGATGAGCTTTCACATTTAAATGTCTTAGGTATATATGCCATCATGGAATAATAAATTGTTATAGCACATCTAATATGACTATGATTTTAATCCATGTATTCTGCCTTTTTGTTTGAATTTACTAAAGTTAATAATTATATATTTTTAAACATTAAAATTCTTATAACTTAATTTAATAATGTTCAAGTTCAACATTTCAATAGTTCATTACACTCACAAAGTTTTGTGGGACAATTTTGTGAAATTAAACTTAGTGATAGTTCTAATACTAGTCTATACACTAAGTCCTTTAAAAATGTGAGTGTTTAAATGCTAGTTGTGTATCTCATTTCATTAAATGAATTTAGAAATATTAGTACCTAATATTTAGACTAGAATTATATTATTCACCATCTTTAGTTTAAGATCCTTTATTAAAGTTCCATAATGATTAAATTAGAGATTCATTAGTTTCTTACATTGGCTTAAAAGACTTGAAAATTCATCAAGTCTACAATCTATGGTAGATATAGAGCTTAAAATTACTAAACTCAATTTTTTCAAACTTAATTATGACATAACTTGATCATATGAACTCCAAATATGATACTTAAATAGTCCATCTCACTAACAAAAATGTGAAGAACAATAATATGAGATCAAATAGAGGTTTTGAACCCTAGATCTCCTAATAACATTTAAACTTAATTAGGACCCCTCCAAATACTAGAAAATTAAATGTTATCCAAATTCAATGTAGTTAGTGTTATTTTACTCCTTAGGATATAAGGATCACATTGACATGTATATCATATTGTTTCGACAACATTTGGACATTTTAGGTATTTAGCTCTTAAATTTAAGTTAAATGTTAATTTCTTATTTTTCATAAATGTTTATTTTAGGACGTGTGAACCCTAGGACAGCAAATTATTTCATTTATTATCTCACATATAGTTTTAAATTGCATGTTTTAATCTTACATTTTCATAGATGTGATGATTAGAATTTTTAAATGCTCATTCAAATTAAATTTCCTTCATTGTAGAATTTCTTGGGAATTAGTTGAATTGAATGAAATGTATGTATCTCTTGAAACTAGTTTATTCAAATCCCTATTGCTAGTTCTTATATCAATGTGATTTGTGAATTGCAAATGCTCAAAACTTTTATAATTTATCATTTTCATATGTAGAATAAATTTTATGAGAATGTTTAAGTTATAATTATCTCACTGCATATAGTTTTCATTAGTTATGTAATGTGAATATTGTGAATTTAACTTGAATAATTGCATAGTATGTGTTGAGTCTAATTCAACTATTTTAAATATATTTTATTTGGAATTTAGATTAGTTTACTAGACTTGATTGTATTGTCATGCTTCATGTAATTTAAAATGTGAAGCTAAATGTAAATTGTTTATGTTGGAACTTAATTAGAACTAATGTCATGTGCTTTAATTAAGTTAATGATAGTTCATTAAATGAATTATTCTTTCATTTCATCACCTAGTAAATTGTTAAACTATAAGATTTTTTTATATCTTATTTCATTTGTAAAATGTTGTAATCATGATTCCATTATGTAATTTCAATTACTTTTATCTTTCTAGACTTAAATTGGAATAAGTGTTTTATGTATTGAATTAATTTAATGTTATCTTTATAATATTGATCTTTCCAATTTATCTTCCAAATGAATGGAAGACTTGCATGTTAATGTCCTATGTGTATCTTTTGAACAAATACTAAAGAGTTCATGCCAAAATTATTAGAATTGGAATTACATTCTTATATTCTACATGTTTCACTTTTCCTTTAGTTGTATGTTAGATTAATTTGAGAATCCTTCAACTCCTTTAAGTTATAATTAGTTTAACACTTTCAATTGCTAAGTTAAAGTTCTTTAAAAGAACTCATGATATGACTAGTGCCCAAGACATTACTAGATGAACTCAATGTGATCTTTAAAAGAACTTATTTCTACTGTCTTCTTTATAGTCATATCTACTTCCTTTCCTTTATTTAACAATTTTTATAGCTCCGCTGCTTAGTTTAAATTGTAAATTAATGTTTGTGATATCCTATTAACTTCAAATTATAGTCAATCTTAAAATATGCTTAGGCTGTTTAGTCTAACTACACTTTTTCTTTTATTGGCTTTGCCATATCATATTTAAATATCAAAAATATGATAGATCAACAGCTCTTTGATTCAGGTAATGTGGGTCCTAATGCTTAAAGAGATCCTAAAATGAAAGGCTTCTGCTTATTATTTAAATTGTCTTGCACTTTTGGTTTAATGAAGAGAATGGTTGTATTCTCCCTTACCTTTTCATTTAAATGGATTTGAAATAATTAAACTTAAAACTATTTGAGTTTTTTTTCACCCATCTTTGCATATTTGTGTTGTGATTACTTATTTTGTAATTGTTTGAGTTGAATGAGTGGTTTATATTAATTGCTTCTATTGTATTATACTTGTAATGTTTCTTGTACCTTCTATTGTTATTCATTGCAAATTTACTTTAACTTAATATTTGCTCATAAAGAGACTTAGCCACTAATCATCTATATTGATTAGTTTTCTTCTAATTGAGTACTGGGTGCTAAGGTAACATCCCAATGTTGGATTAATCTCCTATCTAATTATTGGGGATGTTACACACCATTAGCTTAAGCTAGGAACATGTAAACAGGTGCTGAGAGCCCAGTGACAATCTCTTGAGCATTGTAGTATTATTCCTCTACCTAAACTAAGAAGTTGATGTGTGTGAGCTAAGAGCCACCAATTATGCTCCATAGCTCATCTAGTTAAAGGAGGAAGATGACATATTGAAAGCATATAGGTGATGTGACATAACCTGTTTACCCCAATGATTCTCTTCCTTAGCTAAACTTAGTGTGGATGCATGTGGCAATCTCTTGAGCATTGTAGTATTATTCCTCTACCTAAACTAAGAAGTTGATGTGTGTGAGCTAAGAGCCACCAATTATGCTCCATAGCTCATCTAGTTAAAGGAGGAAGATGATGTATTGAGAGCATATAGGTGATGTGACTAACCTGTTTACCCCAATGATTCTCTTCCTTAGCTAAACTTAGTGTGGATGCATGTGATGCTATTTTGGTGCAATCAAGCTTGCATGACCATGACAGTTAAAATAATGGATTTGAGAACTTAGATGTAAGAATCATATTTAAATCACATCGGTTAAGTAAGGGTCTATTTGCCGAGATTGAACCTTTTTGAGTTCATCTTTGAGCACTAGGCATGACGTAGTTGGAATTAGAGGACACTTTAAGGAATACTATTGTTGCTTGATTATAATTAAACATTTAAGCAATTTGACATTAAAATTTAATAAAGATGAGTACTTACACCAAACCCTCCAATAAATTGCATGATAAACCCAACTCTCCCTATTTCTTCAACTAGTAACTTCTAATTAAAGAACTTTGCTTGTTAATTTGGAACTAAAATTACAACTTACCCTTTGTCCAAACATCATTGAAAACAAATATACTTTAATAACTAAACACTCTGTTCTCAGTAGAAGCTAAATTATCAGGACTTCACAATCCCTTATTACTTCAAACCATATACACTTGTGTGTGAGGACAGACGTGTATTTACAGCCTGTCAAATTTTGGCACCATTGCTGTGAAATGATGTACTATTTCGTATTAAAGATAATTTGTGAGTAACTGGTGATTTGAAATTTTCTTTATTACTGCACATACTTTTTTGTTTTTGTAATTATACTTGTTATTACTTTATTTAGCTTAGTTTTTGTTAAATTAGTTTTCTTCATTTTTGTTTTTAATACTATTGCTGTGAACTACGCTCCTTGAGGTAGAAGTTTGGCTTGTAGAGTAGAAGGGAATGTTCACACATACTTTTTGATCCTGAGATAGAAAGAACTTATCTAAGAGCTAGAAGAGATCAATTAACCTTATATCAAGCCCAAGTAGAAATGGAGAACGTAGATGATAATTTGATTGGGGGAATAGGTAAATAATGGGGTAGAGCTCTTATAGATTGTGTATTACCTACTGCTGAGGGGGTTCTTAATGCTATAGTTAGACTGGCTATCCAAGCCAATAATTTTGAAATCAAATCTTCAACTTTAAATATGTATAAAATAATCAATTCAATTGTCTAGCTACCGAAGATCTTAACTCCCGTATTTCCAACTTCTTGGAAATATGCAACACCTTCAGATTTAATGGTGTCTCAGATGATGTAGTTAGATTAAGACTTTTTCCATTTTTATTGAGAAACAGAGCAAAAATTTAGCTCAGCTCTTTGCCTGGCAAATCAATTTAAACTTGGGATTGACTTGGCTAAAAAATTCTTAATTAAGTATTTCCTACCAGCTAAATCCACCAAACTGAGGAATGAGATCTTAAATTTCTCTCAACAAAATGGGGAAAATCTGTATAATGGCGGGAGAACTTCAAGGAATGCTTAAGGCGCTGTCCCATCATGGGTTTCCTTAATAGATGCAAGTGCAAACATTCTATAATGGATTGAATGCACCCACCAAAACACTCATAGATGTAGTTGTTGGTGGATCATTAAGTAACAAAACCTTTGAGGAGGGCTTCGCCCTACTAGACGAAATGGCCAACAATGCATACCAATAGCCTACTGAGAGGTTTAACACGACTAAATTTGAATGCAATTCTTTATCTGATTTGTAGAAAATTGTTGAACTTAAAAACAAAATATCCAAACTTAGCAGAATAGTAGAGAATATGCAAGTCAATACAAACTAAGAGGACGAGTACAAAATAGGGAATGTAAGTGATATCAGTAACTATGGAATAATCTCAATGGGAATAGAGGGAGTTTTGAGTATTCTTTGAGAGAATTCAAAGCTTATACAACTGAATTCATGAGCAAAACCGATGCAACACTTAACAAATATAAAAATACACTATTAAGACAAGAAGAAACTATGGAAAGAATTGAAAATCAATTAAAAGATATCATGAACCAATTGAAGAAGCCAATTCTAGTGGGAGCCATAAGAGGATGTGAGAATAAGATCATTAAACCTGTAGCACCAAAGAAAATTGAAATTATTTCCCATGCCACTAGAGAAGAACAAAAAGGGAAAATAAACAACAATAGGGATAAGGAAAGGGAAGCAGAATTGCCAAGTCAAATACCCCAAATTTAGCAACTGAGTATTAGTCAATATATACCTTACCCTCAACTCATGGCTAGAGAAAAAGTGGATGTCAAATTTCATAAATTCCTAGAGACTTTCAAAACCTTTCACATAAACATCCCCTTTGCTGAAGTACTAGAGCAAAATTCTAGTTATGCTAAATTCATGAAGGACATATTATCTAAGAAAAGGAGGATAAATGAAAAGAAAAATGTGGCTTTAACTGAATAATGTAGTGCCAATCTGCAACGTAAAATCCCCTTAAAAATAAAAGACCCTGGAAGTTTTAAAATCCTTTGCACTATTGGAAACCACTCTTTTCAAAGAGCTCTTTGTGCTTGTGGCATCCATAAATTTAATGCCCTATTACATTTTTAAAAAATTAGAGAATGAAAAATTGAAACCTACCTCTATCCTTCTTCAACTCACTGATCGATCTATTAAAACTCCTATGAGAATTCTTGAAAATATTTTAGTCAAGGTTGATAAATTTATCTTCCCCATCAATTTCATTAACCTAGACATGGAGGACGAACACCAAGAAATACCCATAATTTTAGGTAGACCTTTTTTGGCGACCGGAAAAATAATGATTGATGTGGATAAGGGAGAGTTAAGTTTGCGTTGTGAAGGGGAAGAAGTAAAATTTAACATTCACAACACTACGAAGCATCCGAGAGAGTTTAATGAAGGATTTTGGAGATTAGACATAATTGAAGAATTAATGATGTCAAGAGATGTGAGGGAACAAGATCTTGACATAAATGAAGGATTTGAGGAATTTGAAGGAGAAAATGAGAGCGAGGAGTTGATTCAAGAAAAGAAGAAAATTCAGCAATCAATCGATGAACCTCCTGAATTGGAATTAAAACATCTTCCAAACCATTTAAAATATGTGTATTTAGGGGGAGGAATCTCATTACTTGTGATAATTTTGGCCTTACTCAATCAAAGGCAAGAAAAGCAATTGTGTAGTGTGTTAAAAGATCATAAAAGAGCAATTGGTTGGAGCATAGCTGACTTGAAGGGAATCAGCCCAACAGTGTGCACGAATAGAATTTTAATGGAAGATAATTTCAAGCCATCAATTGAACCTCAAAGGCATTTGAGCCCAAACATTAAGGAGGTGGTGCATAAGGAAATCATTAAACTTCTTGATGCGAGAATTATTTTCCCAATTTGAAATAGTCCTTGGGTAAGTCATATACATGTTGTGCCAAAAAAAAGTGGGATTATTATGGTCTTAAATGATAACAATGAATTAATACCAACTAGAAAAGTAATTGGGTGGAGAGTGTGCATAGATTATAGGAAACTAAACAAAGCCACCAGGAAGGATCATTACGTATTACCATTCATAGATCAAATATTAGATAGGTTAGCATGAAATCCTTTTTTCTATTTTTTGGATGGATACTCTGGGTATAATCAAATTTTGATAGCCCCCCGGAAGACCAAAAGAAGACAACTTTTACCTACCCGTAAAAAACTTTTGCTTTTAGACGAATGACTTTTAGACTATGTAATGCCCCTGCCATTTTCTAACAATGCATGATGGCAATTTTCTCTAACATGATAGGAGGCTTCTTGGAAATTTTCATGGATGATTTTTCCATAGTTGGAAATCCTTTGACCATTGTTTAGTAAATATGTGCAATTTTCTAAGGAAATGTGAAGATTCAAATCCTATTTTAAATTGGGAGAAATGTTATTTCAAGGTAGAGGAATGAATTGTCCTTGGGCATCTAATTTCTAAAAAGAAGGTTGAGGCCGATAAGGCTAAGATTGTGGTGATTTAAAGGCTCCCTCCTCCGCCTTTAATGTGAAAGGCATAAGAAGTTTTTTGGGACATGCTAGATTTTATAAGAAATTTATTAAGGACTTCTCAAAAATTAATTTACCTCTTTGCTGGCTACTTGGAAAATATATGGAGTTCACTTTTGATAATGATTACTTAAGCGGGTTTCAACACCATTAAAATTGCTTTGATTACGGCTCTTGTGATTTCTGCTCCAAATGGGGATCTCCCATTTGAGGTTATGTGTGATGCGATCAACCTTGTAGTCGGAGCAATGCTTGGACAAATAAAAGATAAGATCATTTATTTAATTTATTATGCTAACAAGCTCATGGAAGATGCTCAAAAGAACTATGCCACAACAGAAAAGGAATTATTGGTCATTATTTTGCTTTTGATAAATTTTGTTCCTATTTAATTTGTTTGAAAACCATTGTCTATACCGACCATGTTGCTATAAAATATCTTCTCCAAAAGAAGGAAGCCAAGCGCACCTCCTACGATGGGTCTTACTTCTTCAAGAATTTGATCATGAGATTAGGGATAAAAAGGGTAGTGATAATGTAGTGGCTAACCACTTATCAAGGTTAACTCATCTGACACCTAATAAATTTAATAAAATTAGTGAAACCCTTATGGATTAAAAGCTTTATGTTATTGCCTCCTCAAAGCCACCTTGGTTTGCTGATTTTGCTAATTATCTCACATTAGGCATCATACCAAAAGATCTTACTTACCAACAAGAGAAAAAATTTATCATTGATGTAAAACACTATTTTTGGTATGATCCCTCCCTCTAAAAATGTTATGCATATCAGTTCTTGAGAAAGTGTGTTCGTGAATCAGAAGTCAATAATATCCTTTTTCATTGCCACACCTCGCCTTATGGAGGTCATCATAGGATTGATCTAATTGCGACTAAGGTACTTTTGTCACGATTCTTTTGACCCAATATACTTAAATATGTGGCTAATTATGTTAAGAGCTGTGATAAATGCCAAAGAACAGGAAA
The DNA here is from genome assembly GCA_016760335.1 of Gastrodia elata. Lineage (NCBI taxonomy): Eukaryota > Viridiplantae > Streptophyta > Magnoliopsida > Asparagales > Orchidaceae > Gastrodia > Gastrodia elata. The sequence goes on along the minus strand of JACERR010000040.1, from coordinate 125,382 downwards.
TATTTGTAAGAGAGATGAACAACCATTAAATAGAATCTTTGAAGTATAGTTGTTTGATGTTTGGGGAATTGATTTCATGGAGCCTTTTCCTATGTCTAAAACAAACAACTATATCTTGGTGGCAGTTGAATATATATCCAAATGGGTAGCATCTATTGCTTGTGTCAATAATGATTTTAAGACTGTAATAAAGTTTCTTAAGGAAAATGTGTTGGCAAGATTTGGCACCCCTAGAGTTCTGATAAGTGATGGTGGGAAGCATTATTGCAATAGACATCTTGAAAATCTACTGAAAAGTTATAGGGTGAAACATATGGTGAGAACTTATCATCCACAAACAAGCGGTCAAGTTGAGGTTTCTAACAGTGAGCTTAAGCAAATTCTAGAGAAAACTGTGAGCCAGAATAAAAAAGATTATACTTCTAAGTTACAAGATGCTCTATGGGCTTACAGAACTGCATTTAAAACACCAATAGAAAGGTGTCCCCATACAAACTTTTGTATGAAAAATCATTCCATTTACCAATTGAACTAGAACACGGTGCTTTTTGGGCAATTAAAAAATTGAACTTTGACTTAAAACAACCAGGCGAACAAAGGATGCTTCAACTAAGTGAACTCAATGAAATTAGGCTTAATGTATATGAGAGCACTAGAATTTATAAAGACAAAACAAAAAAATTGGCATGACAAATTACTTAAACCAAAAAACTTTGAACCAGGAATGAAAGTCTAATTATTTAAGTCTAGGCTGAGATTGTTTCCAAGAAAGCTGAAATCAAGGTGGACTGAATCTTTCACATTTGTCAAGATACATCCGCATGGTGCCATAGAAGTGGCATCAAAAGATGGCACATTCAAAGTGAATGGTCAACGGTTGAAACTTTATTTTGAGGAAGAAAACTTGCAAGAAATGGAAAAGTGGAGACTACAAGATCTCCCAATGGAAGAAGTCACATAGTTGACATCACCAAGTTCTGGCTGCAGACGTTAAATCAAGCGCTTAGTGAAAGGCATCCCACAATAAGTAGGTGACTTTTTTTTTAATTTCTTTGGTTTCAGTTTGTACTTTTGTTTTTTCCATTATTTAAATTAATCTTAGTGAATCATTTTCTCCAATTTTTGCAAAACTTGAATGTCATTATCTTAGAATTTTTTCTGGAAATTTTAATGGGATTAATCCAATTGTGATTGAACTTGTGAAGAATTTTTTCATTCTAAATTACTTAACAAAAGGTGATCAAGCAAAATGAACAACTCTATGATTTTCCATGTTAAACTGATTTACTCTCAATTTACTATAAGTGTCCACAAATCAAAAATGTATGATGCTTAAAATCTAACTGTAGGGGTGGGGTTAAGTAACTTAACTTAGAAAGGTGAGAAATGGTGAAATAAAGAATATGCTAGGCTTTTGTAGGACTTAATGAATGCCATAAAAAAAGATGGGGATGAAGAAAAAATGTCTCTCACTTGAACTGAACACAAAATGAAAATCTAGGGATGAAGAAAAATATTTCTCCCAAAATAAAAAAACTGAGAAAAATAAGATGAAAAATATCCCTCCAGAAAGGAAATAGTCATTGTAGTTTATAAGAGGACAAATATCACAAGATTCTAACACACCGAATCTGGCTTATCTTAGTTAAGCAATCCAATAAATCCCCCCCTTATAAATTAAGAATCGAGCATCATACATACAAAAAAATGAAAACTAAAAAGTCGAATGAAAGAGAAACATTAGTATAGGACGTGTTAGAAGTTGAATCTTTCAAATCACATTGTTAAGTCAAATATGAAATGGTGAAAACACTTCACACATATCCTATTGATTTTTGCATTATAGTAAATTAGAAAAATTCATTTTTGAGCTTACTCGCAGATGAGTAAGAATTTAAATATGGGAGTGTGATAAATCTAAGATTTATAGTGTAAAAAGATAATAAAAATAAACATTTTTCTATTAGAAATGTATACTTTGATGTGCTTTCACTAATTTTCAGGGTAAGAGAAAAGCCAAACTGAAAATGGGCTGAAAAAGGAATTCTAGAAGAAAACTGTTGTGGCGCGCCCCGGCGCGCCACAGCCCGCTTAAGCGGACTAAGATCGAGAGCTCGATGCTATCGCACGCTGCAGTGGGCCAAGACAAAGAGCTTAGTGCTATTGTGCACTACAGTGGGCCAAGATAAAGGGCTCAGTGCTATCGAGCGCCACAACAAAAATTCACTTAGCGTAATCTAAAACATTCTGCTATCGCGCGTCGTGGCGGTCACAAATAGAGACTCTGGTGCTACCACTCACCCAAGCGGATCAAGACAGAGAGCTTCACGCTATCATGCCTTGTGTAGTCTCAAGATAGAGACACTAGCGCTACAGCACACTATAGCTGCAACAAACATAGATCTAGGTGCTATCGCATGTCGTAGCGGACACAAAACTGAGAGCTCGGTGCTACTGCGCACTGCAGTGAGGCCAAGACAAAGAGCTCGGTGCTACCTCACACCGCAATGGGCATTTACTTAGCAAATATTCAAAAGAAAAACTGCTGCAGTGTGACCAAGCATGCTACAACGCGCTATAGTGCCCGTTGTGTTTTCAGCCAGGATTAAGCATTAAAAACAATATAGGGAAGGCCAAAAATCTCAAATCTTTTGCCTTCCTACAACAGCCATTAATTCAAAATGCAATCATTTCTCCTTCTTTTTAAGAGAACAAGAGAATATTCAGTTTAATTTAGTTAATTTCTGATGAGATGAAAGGTTAGTTGCAATAATGCATGGTACCTTGCTCAACATCTATAAAGCTGAGAAGAAATACTGAGGAAGGGTTCCACTCTTTGACACTCAAAGGTCTAGAAATTATGAAACTACAGCCATAGAAGGAAGGAGAAGCCCTGCCTAAGGAAGGTAAATGCTGACATCAAGGGAAGAAAAATATAAACTCAAGATTAAAGATAAAGATAAAGTCGGAGAGCGAGAAAAAATCTGGTGAATGCGAAAGCTGCTCCTAGTACTTTATCTCAACCCTTATTTTGATTTCTTTTCTCCAAGAACCATGCAAGGGTTCAAGATCTTATTGTCTTTCTTATATTTCTTATGTGATGGAAGGCTAAACCCTCATTTGGGAGGGTTGGGCACAATCATGTAATAAATTAAAGTACTTAAAAGTATTTTGTACTCAACTTTTTCAATGAATAAAATTCTAAGCCATTTATGATTATTGATATGAAAACTTGCTTGGATGAATGCTGTGTGATGAATGATATATTTAAATTAAAGCTTTTAATTGAGAAACTATCAAGCTCGCTTATTATTTTAAAACAAAGGACATGCACATAGAGCGTCCTCACCATGAATGTATGTGATAATATTCATTGCACGAGAATGATCGATGCAAGTTCTTTCGATTTGAATTGATGAGCAAAGTGATAAAAAAATTAAACACTCTTAGAGCTCCATCGCTCACTAATAGCTTAAGTTAGGAACATGTACACAAGTGCTGAGAGCCCCGTGACAAGCTCTTGAGCATTGTAGCATTGTTCTTCTAGTTAAACTAATAGTTTGATGCGTGTGAGCCAAGAGCCACCAATTGTGCTCCATAGCTTGTATAGTTAATGGAGGAAGAAGATATGTTGAGTGCATATGTGTGATGTGACATAACTCATTTACCCTAATGATTCTCTTCCTTAGCTAAACTTAGTGCAGACTCATGTTATGATATGTTGGTGGAATCAAGCTTGCGTGATCACAACAATTAAAATAATGGATTTGAGAACTTAGATGTAAGAATCATATTTAACTCACATCAATCACATAAGGGTCTATGTGTTGAGATTGAACCTTTTTGAGTTTATCTTTGAGCACTAGGCATGACATAGTGGGAATTAGAGGACACTCTAAGGAATAGTTGCTTGAATACAATTAAGAATTCAAGCAATTTGACATTAAAAGTTGATAAAGATGAGTACTTACACTGAAAACTCTAATGAATTATATGATAAACCTAACTCTCCCTACTTCTTCAACTAGTAAATTCTAACTAAAGAACTTTGCTTATTAATTTGGAACCAAAATCACAACTTATCTTTTGTCCAAACATCATTGAAAAGAAATTTACTTAATAACTAAATACTATTTTACATTATATATAAATATTTTATATGTGTGTGCGTGCGTGTAGTGTGTGTGTTTATATATAATAATATTCAAACTATTTGGCTATATGTGGGTGTATTTAGCTCTATGTCTATATTATAGTATATGTTTATGTGAGTGTACTCATTCATTTATATATATATATATATGGGTGTATATGGTTGTATGTATATACTCATAATCATAGTATATACGTACACACCCCCACATAGTCTATATATGTAGGTATATTGATATATATATATTGTATATATATATATATATGTATATATATATATATATATGTATATATATATAAATATATACTCTATAGGTGTATATGAATGTTTACATATTATGTGTATATTTATATATATAAATATACATATATTTGTATACTTGTGTGAATATGGGTGTATGTATTCAGTGTGTGGTGTGTGTATGCATTATTTGCCAAAACCCACACATGTAAATGCACACCCATACATACACTCATTTACACCCATATATAAATATATATATATATATGTATGTCTGTATACACACACATACACACATACACACCCATATACATGCATACACACAGATATATATATATATATATATACACCCAAATAATTATTGGGTGTATATGTATGTATATATATATGTATGTGTGTATGTATCAATTTATATTTTATTCTACTTTCTCTAGGGTTCGGGTGTCTACTTGTGATCCAAAAGGCGCTCCCTCTAAGGTTCCTCTCCGACGAATCGCGCCTTCTTCTCGACTTCTGGTGCTCTCTAACTCTTGACTTTCTCTAAATGTTAGCCCTTACTATAGTTTATGTTCTCTTTTTGCTATGGTTTGATAGAGATTCCCTCATTTATGCAATCATTTTAAAAAATTGTTGAATGCTCTAATCCGACAATCTCTAAAGAAATTGTTATCTTCAATGGTGTGTCTACCATTTTCTTCTTTAATGATGAAGCTCTCTAGAGGCTCCTAATTCACTTACCCTAATCGATAAGTCCAACAAAAAAAGCCTTGGCCTTGTGTCTGGTTTTATCGATGGTCTCAAACTTCATAGATCCGTGTCTTTCCACCCATTTGACTCAAATTGGGTATTTCTTAGTTTCTCCTCTGATCATTATTATGCTAAGGTTTTTTCAAAAGGGTCTTATGACCTTTAAGGCAACACAATGAAGTTTTAAAATGGGATCCTTTCATAGATGTCACACTTAATTCACCTATTGCTTCAATTTGGGTAAATCTTCTTGGTTTAAAATTATATTTCTTGAAAAAAAGACATTCTATTTTATATTGACAAAGATATTAGCACGCCCCTTCAGCTTGATAAAAACACTGCTACGTAATGAATGTGGCCGCACCAAGAATCCTGATTGAGCTCAACCTATACTTAACCCTCCCTGAAAAAGTTTGTTGGGGTCACCTGCTCATAGGCTATTTTTAGCCTATATGCTATAAAAACCTTCCATCATACGGCAACTGGTGTCAAACAATAGGGCATGACTCAAAAAACTACCCTCATTTACAACACTCCAACCCCTCTAAAGCTAATGAGAAAAATTTAGCCCCTTTATCTATTGATATGATTTTGGCAACAAACTTAATTGAGAATTTTGTTAAGATTGCAAATGTACCTAATTGTAATAATTTAGCTGTTTGTGAAAATAATGATGTAATTATTTTAAATGATGTCATAGAAATTAGATATTATTCTGGAAACATTGGAATAGTTTAATGATGTTATTGCCTCTAGTGATGTTCTAAAGGATGTTTCAAATGATGTCTCAAGTGATGATATTATTTCAAAGGTGTACCTTGAATCTATTGGTAATATTTCTTCAGAGATTATTGATGCTAATATTCCAAATAATGTTTCTAAGGATGTTTCAAATGATGTCTCAAAGGATGTCAATGTTTCAAAATTTGTTCTTTATTCTAATGATATTCTTACATGTGCAGATACTTTGAATAGCAAACTGGCTCACTTTCATACTGTTGTTACAAATGTTGTTACAATGATATGGAACCTATGGCTAAGCCATTAAACACCTTTAAATTGATTATCAAATAGAATGTTGTTAGAAACGATGACAAGTTCTATAATGAGGATATTGACTTGACTACTTTTACTTTTGCAAAAAAAGCAATACCTTAGATTTAATACAGCAACATTTTGATATCTCCAAAGAATATCTTAGCTGCTATCAACTCTGATGTTAACATAATATTAATTACTTTTAATGACAAATGTTTGCTTGGGGAAAGATAAGTGTTATGGACTTTAAAAGAAAACTTGCAGCTGAGTGATTTTGCTTTGCTTTAGTTTGCCATCATGATGGTTGGCCACTTCTAGCTGGTCTTTGTTTGGCCTTATCTCTCTGGTTGGGCTATGGGGTTTTAGTGCTAGATTGGCTACCTTCTCTCTGTTTATAGTTTTGTAGTTTTGTATTCTTTGTTTGTATTTTGGTTTTGCAGATTTTTAATTTGGTTGCATTGGCTGGAATCTGGATTAGCTAAATTGGTTATTTTGTCAAATTTTTGGATTGGCTAAAATCTTCCTTTTGGCGGTTTCTGGCTTTCACCCAAGGCTCATGTTATATAGATAATTTGGCTTAGCTACTGTTTGCTGATTTAGCTGATTTGGCTTTATTTTGGTTATTTGCTAGGATGGTTATTGTTTGCTGGGACGGCTTAAAATCTCTCTGCTGTTTGTTGTATTTTGGTTTGGCTGATTTATAATTTGGTCGCATTGGCTGAAATCTTGATTAGCTGAATTGATTATTTTGTCTGATTTCTAGAATGGCTCAGATCTCCCTTTTTGGTTGTTCTAGTTGTTTCCCAAGGCTCATTTAATTCTGAAAACTTGGATTGTTAGCTATGTTTTGTTTGTTTCGCCAGTTTGGCCGAGATCTGGTTAGCTGATTTGGCTATACTTTTTATTGTTAGCTGGGATTGGTTATTGTTTGGTGGGCCAGCATAATTGTTGGTTGCTTAATGGGACGGCTGAAGTCTATTTTTGGTAAATTGACTGTTATTTTGGTTGATATCAAGAATGGCTAAAATCTTTTGATTATCGTTTTGGTAGCTTTGCTTATCTTCCATGGTCCATTTTTTGTGGTTTAGCAAGTGTTTGAAATTCGGTTGGTTGTAAGTGGATTGCTTCTGGTTTGGCAAGATTTTGATTTGACTTTTGTTTACTTTTAGGATACCTATTTTCTCAATTTTGGGTTGAATTAGTTTGCTTTATGATTTGGCCATGGTTGGTTATTTTCTAGATTGGTTGTAGCTTTCTGGTTTGTCTAGAATCTAGATAATTGGCCATTTCGATGGCTTTCAGGCTATCTTGTTTCCTTGTGTACATACATATATATTTGTGTATGCGAGTGTACATATATTATATGTATATTTATCAAAATAACAATATGTAGATTTGTATGCTTGTGTGTATGTATGCACTTATATAAATATATATATATATATATATATATATTTGTGTGTGTGTATAACACTTTGTAGGTGTAAGTGAGTGTATGTATATTTGCATACTGGTGTGTATATATGCATTTATATATATATATATTATATATGCATACACATACATATAGATGAGTATATGTATGTGTGTATGTGGTGTGTGTGTGTGTTGTATGTGTGTGTGTGGTAAGGGTATGTATGTCTCACTCACACGCATTGTGGTGTGAGTATATACATATATACTCACACAACACATACACATACA